>PVKA01003896.1:0-104773 GCA_004027165.1 Ctenomys sociabilis
CCCCTCGTGCCTCCCGTCCTGTGTGACCTCCCCTCGTGCCTCCCGTCCTGTGTGACCTCCCTTCATGCTTCACGTCCTGTGTGGCCTCCCTTATGTCTCCCATCAGTTGTGGAGGACTAACTCTGAAGCTTTCATTCCAGGACCTGGCTGAGGTTTTTATTTGTGGTGGGCTCTCACTAAGTTATTCATAAGTGAACACAGTATAGTGGTTGAGTAAATAAAGGCACCTCTTTAAAGATTAGGTTGGTGCTTCTGTGTGCTGTTGTTACTTATCCCACTATTGCACCCATTCTTACTAAGAAAAATACATTGTTCTCTCATGCTGCCTAAAAGAGCTTTAAAGAAACAAATATTTTCCCATAAACATTAATGAACCTTAGAAACTAATGAATAAAAAGAACTAGGCTCATTTTTGATCACTTGAAAAAAAAAATAATAACTTATGCTTCAGGTAAAGGACATGGACCTCTGGTTGGAAGAAATAGAAATCCAGTTTAAAGTGAACCTGCCTGTGTATTTCAGTTTGATGACTTAGCCACAGGAGTCTATTTCTGTAGAAACATTACCAAGGAGTTTTGTTATGAGACAGGGATGACTATGGAATCTCAACGTGGAGTTAAAAATTAAAACATGGTTTTGATAATTTAAAAATGTGTGGATTCAAATAATAACAGAGTGGTGATAGCAGTGAAAAGGAAGGTGAAAGTTTGCATGTGAGATGCTTTACTCTCAGAAGACACCTTCTCCTGAAGGCACCAGCATCACTGGGAGCCAAGTCCCAATCTGAAGAGACACTGGCTTGGGCTGGTGGTCTGTCTTCTCTCTGTATTTTTAGAAACAGTTACAGAGGAGTATAACTCCTCTGTAATTTGTAAATGACTGTAATTTGATAACTTGGAATTAATATATATTCATATATTTAAGAACAGGTTGTTTAAATATGTGACTTCTCTATAATAATGATTTGTATTTCTAGTTATCATGAAACTTTTTCTTAACCAAATATTTATTAGTATTCGTAACTTTCACATGATGGAGAAAGAACACAGCTGTTTCAAGTCTGTACAGTTTGTCACTGGCTTTTGTTTCTTTCATTGGGTATATTTTCAGGGTGAACTGTAGGCAGTCATTACCTACACAGGCCAAATGAATATTCGTGTCTGCTCTGCTTTCTGTATCCCTTGTAGGCACTGTGGTCTGTGGAGTTGGGTCACTGGATTTCTGAGGAACCTTTTGAACTCTCTACCTACTTCCCAGCAGCTCCTGTAAGTCAGATGTTATTTTCTTTTCTTATGATAAATGCAGTTTTATTTGCTTTGGAAACCATTATAATCATAAACTCAACTTACTAAGTTGAGTGCAGTCATGCTGAAATTAAAGACATAGTCATAGAATGTAACGCCTTTTATTGATTTATAAGATCATGTTGAGAATGTGTTGATACTTTGTAAAATTGTAGAAAAAAGGTGGCTTAAGAAATTTTAGTTAAAAAGCCTTTAGGGTTGAGGAAAATGAAAGTAATGTTAAAAACTGTATTCTTGGGAATGTAGCATTATATCTTGCATACTGTTTTAAAAACAAATGTCTTTACTATTAATAGAGATAGAATCAACAAGTATAAAAGTGGTGTCTTGTTAGCATTTTATCATAGTCTTCATATTTTGATGGTTTTCTAAATTCTGCTTCCATTTTTCTGACTTGTGTTTAACATGTTTAATGGGAAAGGTCCAAGTTGTATTTTTGTACAGATTAAGCAATAATGCATTTAATTTTTTTTTTTTTTTTTTGGCGGAACCAGGGATTGAACTCAGGCCCTTGTGCTTGCCAGGGAAGCACTTATTCCACTGAGCCATCTCCCTGCCCCCAGATTAAGCAATAATGAAGTGAGTCATTTGACACTTTACTGGAAGCACAGTGGTACACTAGTCAGCTTTCATTTCCAGAGCTGTTGACTGCTTTGTGACCGCTGTTTCTCTCTCAGAGCTGTTGGCTGCTTTGTGATGGCTAATTCTCTCAGATTGCTGTCTGAGCACTTGCCGTGCCCATCTGTGCAGCATGACAGCCTCTGGCTATGATGTAGCTGGAGGCTCTGCAACCATCCAGGTCAGGGCATTGTTTTAGTTTTCATTTTTCGGATTATTGTTTTGATTTCCTTTCAGCTTTGTAAATATTTTCTTAAGGAGAGAAAAAAATTCCTTCCAGCAGGACTGTTTGTTTGAAATACTGGATGAGCAATTGAAGTGTAAAGTAAAAACACAAATTCTCTGTCAAGCAAGATTATATATAACTAAGTAACGTAGTAAGTTTTGTCTTTGAAATTCATTTCTCCTGCCTACATAAGAAATGATAGCGTGGTCTGTTGTTGCCAGTATTTTCTAGTTTTCATTTTCTTATCTCAGAAACTCACTGTGGGCTTTGAACCTGTGAAATTTTCTAATAATCAGATTTCTTAAAAACCAGAGGTGAATCAATTCTAGCCTTAATGAGTTTCCAGTCCTTCTCAAATGTCACAAGAGGAATGATTCGCAGCTGGGAAGGTCTGGTATGGGTGGGAAACGCAGTGTGGCATGTGGCCAGAGCCTGCAAGCTCTCAGTGGCCACGGCCTGGCCCAGCTCTGAGCAGCACACCCTACCCCAGTGCAACGGGACACAAGGGGAGATGAATACATAAGAAAGCAGAATAAAGAAAAAGGAATGACAGGACAGTAAGACATGAAGACATATACAGGAGATGCTGGTTCCTTCCTAGCTATTGCTTCAGAGTGAATATGAGACACTGCTTCTGAACTCATTATGCAGATGTTCATTAGTGCCAACTGCACTACAGGGGCTTCCAAAGAAGCTGAAGTTTTAGAAACAGATTTTACAAGCCTAGACATGAAGCTGCATCCTCCAAGCTTTCTGTGAGCTTTTGGGTATCCTCTGAGCATAAGATTTTGCTTTCACATTCTGAAACACTTTTTCCTTTCAGTCTGTTGATGGATATAAAAAAGAAAATCTTGCAAATGTGAATATATTTCCTTAAATAAGTCAAATCTTGAGCATTATAGCTTTGTAAATGTCTCAGAGGGAATGCTTTTCTCAAACACAAATTAAGTTTAAGCTTAGTCTATAAAATAAATCTAGATAGATAAAGAAATAGACCTTCTGCTGTAATAGTAAGAAGAAAGCATCTTTGTTGTATGCTTATGTGTAGTTTCCT
Source organism: Ctenomys sociabilis (assembly GCA_004027165.1). Classification (NCBI taxonomy): domain Eukaryota; kingdom Metazoa; phylum Chordata; class Mammalia; order Rodentia; family Ctenomyidae; genus Ctenomys; species Ctenomys sociabilis. The sequence goes on from PVKA01003896.1 coordinate 3,203, forward strand.
TCATTAAAGTCAAACTTTTCCTTGTCATGAGCACAGTTATTGTATAACCAAATTGTGGAACTTACAATATTATCATAAAATTTAAACATAGTTATCTCACTTAATAAGTTATATTTAATTACTAAAAATACCTTCATATTTAACAGCCAGGTAGAATAAAAAAAAAAAGTACAATCTTCATATAAACCCAAATAGCAATCACCTCTATTAGTAATTTTAAAGATCCTGGACGTTCATATCATATAAACTTGAAATATGTATTTGAACATTAACTTAAAATTAAGCTGTCAAGATATATGTAAATATGCTGTTTTTAAAATACAAATGTAAAGCACAAAACGGGAGTAAAAATGTGCTATATTTTCCAAATATTAAACTGTAGTAAGCACTTCTCAGAAAAATCCCTGAATACATCATGTATTTTTATGGCTTGGAGAATTCTGTCTTCCTTTTAGTTGCAGTAGTGATGCTGCCTTCAGGACACACAGCTATTCACACAGTCTATAAACAGTGCTTGGAGGAATGCAGTTCCAAGATTATCTGTACTATACAGCATCAAGTGTTCTGTTTCCAGTTATTTACTGATAAACTCGCACATGACATTCTTGGTTGTGACAGCAGAGTCTGGGAGCTGTCATCTCTCCCAACCTTAATTGATCTCCACAGAGGTGTACCAGCCCACTCTGCCAGGTTGTGTCTGGCTTGGGTTTTGCTTCAGCTCCTTGAGCCATGCAGGGTTAGTGGTGCTGTGCTAGTCTCAGCTGTGGGCAGGAACTTGCAGAGCCTGTGGCCAGAAGCTGCCTGGAGTGTGGGCAGAGAGTGTGTGGCTGGCCCTTGCTCAGCGCTTTGGATCTGCCTCCAGAATGGTGCAGGACTCTTACGGGGTGACTTCGGTCCTTAGAAATCTGCGGGCCGGATCATCATGGTGGTGGCCCTGAGCGAGTAGCCTGACCCCTTCCAGTAGTACCACTTAATCCCGTTGAACTTGTTCATGTTCTGCCTTTGTGGATAGTACATTCCATTCAAGTTAGATGGGCCACATGCATCAAACCACCAGCCTGTGAAAGCAGAACATAAAAGGAGTCAGGAGCGAGGTCAGGCTGACTACACAGAGCGCTGCTTGGCTGAACTGGTCATCACGACCTGGGCCCTCAGCAGGCACACGCAGATGGCATGCTGTGGGACGTGCTGTGTGAGGAGGAACGTGGCCCCTCTGTGGGCCCCCATGGCATCCTACTTCCTTATGGCACACGTCCTATGAGCTGGCTTGCCTTTGTGTGCTGTGGGGATGGCCTGTCACCCCTGGGCATCTGGTAGGTAGACACAGTGCAATTAGAAGTAGGGCTGAGGGGGCCCAGCTTAAAGCCCTGCAGCACGTGGGCTGAGCTATTCAGGCTCCCCTCCATCAACAATTGTTTTGGTTCAAATAGAAGCCAAATGTTAAGCACTCAGTGGAGCTTGATGGGGAGGAGCCCAGCTGCCTCCATGCAGCGGGCCAGCACAGTAGGCGGCAGGGTCCAGAGGATGCACCCCTTCTACATGTGTGAGTTGGAACGAGTCTTCAGTGCCCTATGTGGGGCTCCAGTGATACCTCTGAGCCTAATGCTTTGATGACCAAGAACACTAACACAGCATTAGTCATGGCTCAGCAGTTAAGAACCTAGGAAGTAGTATTAGTATAGCTTTTACCACATGTATAAACTGTGATTCCTTAAAACCACCCTGATTGAGAGCTGAGAATGGTGGCGTACACCTGTCACCCCAGTACTTGGGAGACTGAGCTGGAGAATCCAGTTCAAGACAGGCTTGAGCAACGTAAGGAGACCTATCACACCAACAAACACATAAATAGATAAGCAAGCACCTGATTTTAAAAACTCATATGTGAGGTTTTCACTTGGATGCGTGGCCCCGATGATGATAGCCTTTGGCGTGAGGTGACTGAGATGAAGAGAGCCGACAGTGTTACCCGGGAACATCAGAGGCACAAATCTGGTGACAGAACCCGCTGTCTGCAGATCTTGCGCTCCCAGGCCACGCTTCTGTGGTCTCAACCCCTGGTAGGAATTGAGCCTCCTTGCAGCCCAGACTGTTCTTTTCTCCATGGGGCTGCTTTTCTTCTCCCTGTCTTTTCCCCAGCTCCACTCTCAGCCCCTAAATCTTGATCCAGGTAAATAAATACGTTGTTTCCTTGGATATGCATGCACCCTCCTCATCTCTGGAGTCCCAAACGGCACCTGGGTGGTCCAGGAACTTCCAGCCTGTCAGGCACACGGGCCCAGAGTGTGGAAATGGAGGACAGGAAAGATTAGGGGTGTTTGTGCCCCACTTGTCAGTGACTTTAAAGAAGATTATTGTGGTGGGAATGAGGGAGACCAGAAGTGTTTTGTTTTGTTTTTTTTTATAAAATCAAGTAATAACTTTTCTGTTTGTGAAATAATACGACTTGAGGGAAAATCCGCGACACCAAGCAGTGACTGTGTTATCTCAGGAACCAGAATTGATTTTTTTAGGAGGGCCCAATTCCTACAATAGTGAAGACCTGAAACTTAAAGTTGGGAAAACTACTGGGTTTCACTTATTTTCATAAATAAATCCTCCTCTTGATTGTCTGCAGTTCCTATGTAAAGTGCAAATGTAACATCAGCTTCAGTCTTTCTCTTGTTTAATGCATCACCTGATCTGTATAAAAGATATCAGCCACAGCTCCAAGCTTTGCTTTTTGTGGGTGAGCAAGAGATCCATTTTTCCTAGCATAACTTTTACTCTCTCCTCATTAAACTCTGCTGCTTCCTGTTGCAATCTTCCTGGTGCTCCTTAAAATCTGTTAGTATTTTTAACAACCAATTAGACAGCATCTGTCAGTCTTCTTTCTTATCTTGGTCATTACTAGCTAGTGTCTGTTACTTCATTCCTAAACTTTAAAATACTGGAAGCACAAGTTGTCTAACAGTTGGTTCTCAGTTTTTAAATTTTTCTGACCCCAACCCACAGCACTCTACGTGGGGAGTGCTTTTTGTTTTAAAATAGTCAGGGTAGAAAGCAATAAAGGCCTTAATTTAAAGTTAACAATCACTCACTCTGATGCACTGAAAAAGCAGGTTTCTTAGTTTCTTTGTATTTGTATTTATATTTGCTGTGTGTTAGTGAAATATACATGAACTAAAAATTCCTTTTTTAACATTAACATATCAATAAGAAACACAGCAAAGTGAAATGACATGTTCTGTCCCGCAAACACAAACCCAGAGTGTTGACTGTCCCCTCTCCCTGCCAAGGGTGGGTCCTGAGGGGACACAGCTGACCTGCTGGCAGTTCTCATTCCCTATTCCATTCTGTCCTCAAACTTAACTGTCTAAAACACTAAAAAATGTACCTGTGTCTGGCTAGTTTATCTGTACGAAATTTTGGACCATCACCAGTCACAGTTGGAAGCCCCAGCAGCTCACCTTTCATGCTATGAAATGATCCAGGACAAAGAGGAAGACAGTCATTCCTACCTCCCGTGAGCATCTGTGAGCATTTGCAGATGCATTTGTCATTGTCTGCATCCTTCGTGCTAAAATCATTTCCTGGTTGGCTTATGCTGCTTATTTTGCCGGCTGTGCCTGTGAGTCCTTTAAGGTGAATCCTGTAAGCAAAGGAAAAAATAAGATGGAATTGGCTTGGGTTGTTGATTTGTTGTAGTGGAAAATTTTCATAGTGAAGAATTCCACTGCACAGAAGCCAGTTCTGTGCTGTTAGTGTACTGCAGTAACTGCTCTGGACAAAACATGCTGCACTGATGTAAACAGGAACCGACTCATCACCAAGTCCCTCGGCAAAGAGGGCTGTTTTCATGACAACTTCAGCACACATTATGTGCGCAAGTACCAGCAGGCCCTGTACAGCCCTGTTCATTGTCCTGCTGCCTTCAGATAAGCAGAAGAGTGAACTACAGCTGAGCAGCATCCACCCAGGTCTCTGCTTGGCACCCCATAGAAAGCACTAGATGCTAACCGGGCGATCGCCAAGACACTTCTCAGCAAGGCTGGGTGTGGGGTGGAGGGGACAGCAGACAAGGATTAGTTACTGAGGCTGGAGTGGAAGTAAGTGGGACTATGGAGAAAATACCCTTGTGCTGCTCTGCTTTGTTTCCATACAGTACTGTAATCTCATCAGCTCTGAGGAAGCAGAGAATGGCCTGCTAAAGCAGCGCGTGCTTTTAGGGTGTCATGGCAGCATGCCTTCCATCAGCCAGCTCACCCAATGAGGAGAACCTAAAGAAAGGCAGAAGTATGTGTGAGTTTTGAAGAAGTTTAGCTTTTCTGGAGTTCCAATGCGAGTGGTCAGGTGGATCAGAGCTTGGCCCTATGCAGCGGCCGTGGTGACTGATGGGTGGGGCATGTGATGTCAGAGTATTGGCACTGGGAGTGTCTGGTGCGCTGTTGCCCCGTGTTTCAATGGACACACGAAAACCCAGGCATAGATCCGGAATCCTGCAGTAGCAGCCAGATTCTACTGTATGCCCTCAGCATTATGCTGGTTTTTGTGAAACCTGCTAGTATTCACTAAGCACCTTGGAAGAATGTTGCTTTGTAACTAATATAATCTGGAAGAATTCCTGTTGGAACAAAGTGTGAGAAGACAGGCAAGGCCTTCTCAGTTCCAGGCACTTAGCTGATCTACAAGCTGGCCACTATGTTACTACAAGAGAGCTCAGAGCCAGGCCAGAGTCCAGCCTGCTAAGCTGTGGAGCTGAGATTTGTACCAGTGTGCCACCTTCTGAGGTTTCCATCCTAGGTGTACCTCACAGACATTTGCGTGTGAGGGAGGAAGGTGGGAAGGTATCACTGGAGCCCATGCAGGGGAGTTGCCTACCTATGGTTCCTGGGTAACTGCCAGGTCAGTGACTCAGACATGACTTTTTCTTTTAATGCAGTAGACCTAGGTACTTCACATAGCACTGACTGAACTTGTGAATGTCAGCATTTTCCTGTATGTTTGAAAAGTGACACCAGCCCGGCCCAGCTTCTGCTGCTTGCTGCAGACCTAACGTGGTAGGTTCTGCTCCGGCAGTGCTCTGCCTCCCTGAAGGCTCTCCCTGAAGGCTCTCCCTGAGGACCTGAGCAGGGCCTGGACAGGCCATCTCCCTGGCTGCCCCTCCCTGCACCTTTCCTGGCTCCCTGCACAGTCTGTCCCTATGCAGCTTGTGACACTTCCCATTGGGAGATGCTATTTTTATTACTGCCTATTTGAAATCTATGGCTCTTGGTCTTTGATGATGGCCCACTGGTTTAATGTAATTTCATTTATAGTTTGATTATCAGGAACAGCCTTTTTTGTTTCTGTCTCTTCTATTCTCCTCATTCTCTTCCTTCTTCCTCTTCTTTCTCCCCTCCCTTCTCCTTTTCCTGCTACTCTTCTCTTCCTCCTCCTCCTTTGTCCCTTCGCTTTTTCCTTCTCCCCCTCCTTCTTCCTATCCTCTTTCTCCTTGTCCTTCTCCTTCTTGCCTTGTGCAGTATTAAGGATGGAACCTAGAAACTTTACGCCTGGTCACATCCCCACTGCAAGCCCTCTTGGCTTGTCCAAATTTCATTTCCTTTTTTGTTATTATTATTACTGTCTTTGAGATGGGCTCTTACTAAGAGGCCGAGGCTGATCTGACTACGATGCGCAGATCACAGATCTGTTAACACCTTGGCCAGGTAACTTCCCCACGTTCCTGAGCTCACTTTGCTTTTGTAGGACTTGAATGCGGACAAAGGCACTGCGACACTTAATGGTAGCTATAAGACCTCAGAATGGTTTATAAGAAGTGACCAAGTTTTGGGTCCAGCTAGATAGCTCAGTGGACCGAAGCGCCTGCTCAGGCAGAGTGTAGGCACCGGATTCCATCCCGAGCACCACACGCTGTGCTGGCTCTACCCCCAGAGTGTGCTGAGAGGGTGACTGAGACTGGGTGTGGTGGCTCAAGCCTGTAATCCCAGCACTTGGGAGGCTGAAGACAGGAGAAGCACGAGTCCAATCTGTGTAGTGAGCCCCAGTAGACCCTGTACTAAATACATTTTTAAAAAGTGACCTATTTTTAAGGTTAATATACAAATAGCTTTCAGTTTATGAAAAATAATTCTGTCCCATTGGTGCTGCATATATTCATTTCTTACCACATGCACTTTTCAGTTTTCCAGCCTTTTGGGAACTTTTCCTAAGGGGCAAAGCGCACCATTGGCATTCTTTTTGAGACAGGGTCTCACTATGCAGTTCAGGCTGGCCTTAAGCTCACTTTGTAGCTCAGGCTGGTCTTGAACTCACAATCCTCCTGCCTCAGCCCCCCAAGTGCTGGGATTACAGGCCTGGGCCACCATGCCCAGCTGCACCAGTGGCATTCTGAAACATTTGTAGACACTGAAAGTTTTAGTGACATCACTAATATTTTGTCGCATCAAACATCGTGATCTATTAGTACAGTGATATTTATGGCATATGTTTTCTATTGCTAAAGAAACTGAATTTTGAACAAGTGTCTTTTTCTGAATGGGTGTCTAAATCTGACAGCATGCTAAAGGAAATGTCTACTAAGAACCATCTCAGTTTAAAATATTTTCCTAACATCAGCATATGAGGGTAATGACCCATTCTGTTAAATCTTCTTACACAAACAACTAATCCTTAATTTTTTGTGTTTCCTTTTTTTAGTTCCTCTCTTGTAGATTCGTAACTGCTGCCAGTTGAGAAAATATTTAGCTTGGAGGTGACACAGTGAGAACCGCTGGCGTCTCGGCGCCCAGTGAGCCTCCGGTCTTTGGGGGCGAGTGGGCCTGCTGCCCTGCCTTGCAGACGTGTCCTGGCCTTCCAGGAGCCCTGCCTACCATACTGAGGACAGAGATGGGCCTCACTGACGCCAGGCCTCATCTGTCTGCAGGCACATTTCTGAATTGGAACCCAAGTCTGAAGCTGTGGCATGGTCCAGTCAAGCAGCTCAGGCCTTGTGACTCTGGCCCATGTCCCTGTTCTGTGCCCCTGGGGCAGTACACTCTGCACTTCCCTGCAGGTCTGAGCTCGACACTGGTGGGGTTGTGGGTCTGTCTGGGGACAGCCACTGCCTGCAGCCATTCCCATGAGCAGCCCTTGCAGGCTCGACACAGGTGTTGCATAGCATGCGCCCCTTGGCCACCCACATCTGCTGCCCAGGCTTCTGCAAAGGAGTGCTGGTGACAGCTGCCCCAGCCCCTCCTTAGTGCCAGTGGCCCACATTCCCAGCCACACTCCTGCACTGGAGAGTGTTGGCGTCTGCGCTGTCTGCATGTGGAATATGAAGTCCTGTCCCCCTTCAGGACTCTTTTGAGTGGTGTTTAAGAGCCAAAAAGGAAAGTCTCAGTCCAGGTTACACATATTACTGGAACATGCCAGGTTATTGCCACCAAATGGGCAAGGGCACGAGAGCCCAAAGGGAAGCTGGGGGTCAGATGCCATGCTCCAGAGCACAGGAGTTGCCTGATTTTGCCATTTTAATACTTGGCAAGTAATCCTCACTTTGAGATTAAACACAGTAATTAATGTGTTTAAACTTCAAACAGTAGCTTAACTTTTAGTCCCTTTGGGGAGAAAGTCATCTATTACGATAATAGGGACACCCAGCATTCACTCTGTAGTCCTCTGTGTGTAGCATAGACTTTTAGAAAACGACCCAGGCTTTAGAAAACCTTAGGTTGTTCCAACCAAAGTTAGAATTTAAAAGTAAGGAAACCACCATATAGCCAGGCGTAACTGAGAAACAAGGCCTTCCAGGTGGTGGAGTCGCACTGTCACCACCCAGCTTGTCCCTGGCCCCTCCACCACATGTCCCTTTCCAGGGCAGCCCTGGGCTTACCGGTACTTAAGCTCCTCGCTGGCCAGGGAGAAGTGCTCATACAATGAGTGCGCCTCGCTGCCCTCCCAGTCCTGCAGGTGGATCCTGAGCATGTAGCGCTTCAAAGCCGTCAGCTGGGAGACAAACTCGTTCCCCAGCCAGTGCTCTCCTGCGGGGTTCCCAAAGCCCTGGAACCCACGTTGGGAAACTTGGGTTACTTATTTGTGTTTGCTTTATGTATTTGAAACCTACCTGCAGCTCATCAGTGTACCATGGACTAACTGCCAGCTAGTCAGCAAGAAGCCTGCTGTACAGGGCAAGTGCAGGGGCTTCCCCAGGAAACCCTGCAGAGATTGGTGTTAAGGACTAGGGGTTCCTGGGGCAGACTTCATGTTAGAGGGATGGGGCTCTTGGGGCCCGGGAGCAGGGGATGCAGCCTGCCAGTCTTGGATGCCCCTGGGTTCTTACGTACAGATGCTCGGCAGGACATGCCCCAAGAAGCATGTTAGTTTTCACCATGGATGCTGTTTCTTCTGAGATAGTGTAAAGAGTATTGGTACCTCTTTATACTCTTTCCAAGTCCTCTGAAAATCAACACTGCCATTTTCACGGTGCTGAATCATGGTCCAGCCGCCTCCACCTGTTTCCATGTCACAGTAGGCCTGTCAAGGGAGGTGCAAGCTTACTGCAGAAACCAGCAGTGACAGGGCTTCACATCAGAGAAGCTGGATAGTCACAAGCCTGAGTACAGCCACTGTGTCCCAGAGCATCTGGGCCTGGCACATGTGCCTTAACTCTACTCTAAGGCCCTTGCAGTGAGTTAAAAACATTTAATATGACTGAGGAAAGCAGTCATATAAAGTACTATTCTTGTCACCCTCTGTTTCTGGCCAAAGAACCCAACCCCAGGAATGACCCAAGTAGCACTGCTTCTGAGTGACTTGTAAATGGGATCGGCACCCCCATCCCACATCTCCAACTGCAGACAACAGATGGGTTGTGGTTGAGGCCTCGAAACCTTCTCCAAGCTCTGCGACCCCAGCTTGGCTAGGGAGCTGCACTCCAGGCCACAAGTTCAGGCTTCTCTGCATTTTGCTCATCCTCTATGGTATTTTTCTTCCCAACTTTTTGTTTCAGCCTTTAAACTGGCTCCATAGGCTTAAACTTTGTCCAGAACACAGAATTCTTTCCTGAGCAGAGAGCATGCATGCTCCATTTCAACTCACCTGGAGTTTTATAAAATTAACAACCCCTGAAAATAGGGTTACGTAAGTAGTTTTCAGTAATGAGTCTGTATTAGGGCAAACATTGTTTTCTAGTAAGTAAGATAATTTTCTTACACTGTAGAAGGTAGGAAACACTAAAGCTAATGGTTCTACGTGCGCTGCCTACCTTCCCCGGTGGTGTAGTGGTTAGGATTCGGTGCTCTCTAAGTGCTCTGCCTTTGTTGTCCTCCATGGTCTTTTAGAGAGTAAGGGAGACAGTTTTGGCAGGGCATGCATAAACATGAATGGTTCTGTATTTGCAAGCAAGGGAGAAGAGCTGAGAGAACTATACAGCACCTGGTCCTGCAAGTTCATCTTACACACAAGGACACAGGTGCCCTGGGGACACTTGGACTGTGGAAAATGACCCACGACATGTGCTCTGTGGGGACCTTGTCTAGCACAGTCCCTGTTGCCCTGTTAAGGTCACAGGCTCATCCCGCCCCCCAGGATCCTGCTGTGTTGAAAAGTAGGGGCCAGGAAAGAAAAATGTATTTACCAATAAAAAAATTCTTCCCCCATTTAAATTAATCAGATATCTACAGTTTATTTACTAAGGGAAACCCCTTTAATATCATCCTGTATTGATATTATATTTATCAACTATCACAGCTGTTGGGATATGCTAGTTTTCCAACCCCAAATCTGAAGCTTTGAAAGAAAAAAAGATTTCGGAGATCTGCTAATTTGGTCGATCACTGGCGTGCAGGATTTGAATAATGTCCCCTTCACTCCCATGCAAGAGCTCCACCACATCGTGCTGCCAAAATCAGAAGCCTGGCCCTGTATTAATGGGCCAAAGTCCCTGAACGCAGCTCCAACTGGAAATCAGTTCATGAGTAACACTGCTTCTTACTTGCCTATAGTCAGAAAAATAGTCAGTGCTACTCAATTCTGTGTCTTTTTAAAAATATGTTCAAAGCCAGGCATGGTGCGCAGGCCTGTAATCCCAGCACTCAGGAGGCTGAGGCAGGAGGATTGTGAGTTCAAACCAGCCTGAGCTACAAAATGAGCTTAAGGCCAGCCTGAATTGCATAGTGAGACCCTGTCTCAAAAAAAGACAAAAAAATAATAATAAATAAAAATATGTTCAGGACACAGGTCAAATAAGGTACACTGGTTTAAGGATCCAGGTATGCATATAGACATTAATTCTCAGTATCCAGAATGGCACACTGTGAATCAGAAGAATTGACATAGTTCTTAGGGAGCCTATCCCTGTTCTAAGAATATATGATTAAGGTAAGAATCATTCTTATGAGGTTAATAAAAATCTGTTCTCTCTTGTCCAGAGGTCAAGAGCAGGAAAGGGACTGGAATGTAGAGAGACCTTGCCAGGCCACAGATGACTGGATCCTGTCCCTGTCCCTCTGACTTCATCAATTACCATGATAAGGTTATTAGCATGTTTCTTCACATTGCATCCAGATTTTCTTTAAATGAACAGAGGATCTAAAGAATTGCAGTCACTGGTGTAAAACTTGAAGGGAGGGTGGGGTGTCCAACTAGAATCATCCACATAGCCAGGAGATGGTTGGTGAAAACACTGAAATAGGTGGTAAGGAGTAGAAATACTGAAAGCACACACTGCAGCTCAGCACTGTCCTAGAACCCCAGAGGCAGGTGGTACTTCCAATCCACGTGTCGTGATGTTGCTTAGATCAAAGCCCTCATCTCGCTAGAAAGCCTGCAGCCATCCAGCTGCAGTGCTTGATGAAGCATTGGAACTCTTCCTACTGAACAGCTGACCAGAGAGCAAGCACAGAAATCTTGGGAGTCAGGTCCTCTGGTAAATTTAGGGAAGGAGACTATTATGCTTCTAACTAGCAAAAGTAGTCAGTCGTGCTTCTGATAATTTCCTTTTGCAGAGTCTGTCTTGTAAAAAAATAAAAAATTAGCAAATTTTTCAAAAGTACAGTTGCAGTGTTTGAGCTCTTTGAAAAAATGCCTGTTCAAAGAACTGTTGAGCATTATTTTCTTTTTTGAACATTATTTTCTTGAATTAGATGACCCAAAGCAAAATTGAGTACACTGCTATACTGTGTTGTCTCTGGGAGAACCCCTCCATTTTACTCCAGGCCCTGTCCTTGGTGCTCACTGTCCCTCCTTGGCACTACCTGCAAGGCTGGGGATGTCATCCCTGTGTGACAGACAAGGACTGAGTGCTCAGAGAGGACACACAAGAACCTCAGTGGTGGGGCTGGAGTTGAAGCCCATGCCCACCTGACTCCCTCCAGGTCACATTGTGAATTTTGGCATCTAAGGCTGGAAGGGAATTTGGGGGCAACCTAACATAGATCATTTATTGTAGAGAAGAGAAAAGTGAAGTTTTAGTACAGTATTGTTGCATGCTATGTAGCTGAATGTCTTTTAAAGGCTTAAAGGAAATATAAATCCTTATGTTTCCAGCCGTGATGTGTGACTCAGAGCTTCGCGGAGTGCTAGTCCTGTTCCCTTCTGCAGTGTCTCAGTCAGCCCATGCTGGCGGAGTGGCACAGGAGCCTCTCCACAGCAGTGGGACGGGGGCCACACCATCAACACTATCTCCAGGCCCTGCATGCACAGCATTCACACTGTACTCTGGACACTGCTGTCCCCATTGTCACTGGGCCAAGAACAGGCAGTGTCCTGAGCCAGACAGCAACGTGTACTTGCTGTGCTGTTGGGCAGATCCAAGGGAATGGAAGGAGGCTCCGGAGCCCGGGGTGCATTTCCATCTGCAGCAGCTGTTCGGTTCCCCTGCCCCCACCCAGGCTCTGCTTCTAAGCCTGAGGGACATTAACTGATTTTCAAGGTTGGTTGAAAGCAGCATGAATGAATTAGAATGATTTCTTTGGAGCATTTTATCTTAAATGGCACTACATTTATCTTTTAATCCACAATCAAAGTATACATTACTGTTTCCAACTCCACATCTTTAAACTCCTAAATTTTTTTTTCACTACAATGTTAAATAATCAAGTTCAAAAAGATACTATTTCCAGGAGCTTCTAACATTTTCCATCCTGACATAGTACTTGGTGTGCTTTCTGGAGTTCTTTGAGTCAGTTAAATATGTAGCTACTTTACATGCAACTCTTCCTATGGACAGGACATGGCATGTGTGTGGTCACCTGGTGTTTACCCCCACATCACAGGTGGCTCTCTAGTGTCACTTAGCCTCCACAGACCTTTTGGGGCTGTGCCCTGAAGTAGCTCACAGGTATTTGGTTCACTGACTGTCTTAACGCTTGGAGTGTCCCATGGCTGTGCTCACTAAGCAACACAGATTACACACAGCAAGCAGTTCAGCTGAGTGCCCAGCAGGAGACACCACTGGGGGTGCCGAGTGTCAGGTCAGGAGGTCATGGCCCATGGGGGGCTCTCCCGCATGCCCTGCACAGCCCTGGCATCCTGGACTCAGCAGCCGGAGGTTCTGAGGAAGAAGCCACCTCCACAATGGCACTAGGGTGCCCTTGGCTTGCAGCAGTATTGGCAGGTATACCCAGTGGGGCAGACTGTTGGTGCCTGGCAGGAGGCAGAGCGGGCTGCAGACCCTGCCAGCATCCCTGCACTTTGAACAAAGGTCAGCGTCAGTTACAGAGGTGCGCCAGCCTCACTAGGTTGACCAACCTGTTCTGAGCTCCTGAGTTCAAAGGATCCTCCTGCCATGGCAAACAGCATGAGTTTTACTACATTTCTGGTCCTGAGGGGCTGTTTCTAAGATTCTGTCCTGAGAAGGGAAGCCTGTGAAACCACTTCTGCACCCAGCGTGCTGCAGTCCCTGAGAAGGCTGAAGTTCACCCAGCTGAACTGCTTGCTGCATGTAATCTGTGCTGCTTAGTGAGCACAGCCATGGGACACTCCAAGCATGAGACAGTCAGCGAACCAAATACCTGTGAGCCACTTCAGTGCACAACCCCAGAAGGTCTGTGAAGGCTAAGTGACACTAGAGAGCCACCTGTGAGGGGGGGATAAACACCAATCTCCAAGAATCTCTTTGGTGTGTTTTAGGTGGGAGCCTGTTCTTCCTGGAACACAGATGTTGCTTGCCTAAGTGACCCAAAGACAAACTGCAGGAATGCAGAGTTCAGTTGGAGAAGATCCTGACTTCAAGGTTACTGACACGAGTCAGGCACTTTAAGGAACACACCAGGCTGTGTGCAGTGATCAGAGTATTTTCTGGTGGAAGCAAAATGGACATTTCCCCCACCACGACACACACCATCCGTACTCTACAGCTGGACCTCAGGCAGGAAGCCCTCAGGCAGAACTCATTGCTCAGGGCCACAGGGCATTCTGCTTGCAATTCCTGACATAAAGCAACCTGCTTGGAGCCCAGGTGTTGTGTGGGAGCCTGGCACCTACCTTCATCTCCTCTGTGGAGTTGGGTGCCCTGAGTACGTAGACACCACTGATGTTGTACCCGGCTTTGAACACAGCAGCACAGTCTTGGAAAACAGCCTGTACTTCTTTGGCAGCACTGGGGTTCTTAGCTGTGTTTAAAAAAACAGGCATTTGGATAGATTCATGAAAAAAAGTTTATTCAAGATGCAGTCATTTGGTAAGTTTAATACATTTGAATTCTTATAATAAGCAAAAAAATATGCCAGTATTTTTTCTCTTTTCCAAAAACTTAACGTTTTCAGCTTTTTTTCTTATGATTAATTTATTCTTACAAATAATCCACACTTCCTTTTTATCATCAGTTATGTGTAATCCAGGTACTTCCCAAACAGCAAAGCAAACTATTGCTTTTTAAGTATCCCATCATTTGGTAGGAAAAATCACATGCGCTTCCCATGCAGGACTAAGCAGAGAGTGCGCCAAATGAGCGCAGTGCCACTGTGCCTCCACCGCACGGCCCTTTAGAGTGTGTCCCCTGGAGCCCTTTTTTCCTTCCTTTTTATGTTTCTGAGAATAAGGCTTTAATTTGTTTAGAGTATGAAAGATTTTTTTTTTCTTTTTTCTTTTTTGGCCTGCTCAGGGTGCCTTAAGGGCAGGCCTGGCAAGGCATGAGGATCTGGGGATGGAACCACAGAATTCTGAGCCTGACTGCTTTGCTTAAGCAGGCCCTTAAACAACTGAGCTGATGGGCGGGCCCCCAAAAGTTCAGAAGGATTTGTTTGTTTGTTTTGTTTAGAATATGGAGCAGTCTCATATTCTGGGGATTTTTGCCACTGTCCTGTAAATTTGTACTTTAGGAGAACATGATGTTTATTTACCTGTGTGTTTTATTTAAATTCTTCCTCTTAAGTCTAAAGCTTTCAGGGTTATAAAATCCCTTCAGATTTTAGTACTATTGTTAACATCTGGGTTTCTTCCTTCTGCCACATTAAAATTGTGAGATGTGTCTGTGCGTGTGCTCTTCCCTGCTCTGCTCGGAGCCCGGCACAGTGGCTACACCAGCAAGCTCTGCACTTCTCCACCACAGTAGGGCCACACAGAAGGAGAATGTCCTGCCACTCCAGCTGGTGTCATATGTTTACCTTTTCCTTTTTGTATGAATGTGAAAAAAAAATAGGCCTTTCTCCACCAGAAGGGAGAAAAACTCACTGGAAAGCACACGATGTGTACAGCACACTGGGCTACAACGTGCAGTCTGGACTGCGCCTGTGGCTGTGCGTATTTGTTGAAGAAAGTCCTTTGACAATGCTTCTGCTAGAGAATGTTTTTATGGGAGTGGAACCAATGTGGTTCATACCAGTGACTTCCTGTGGCTCCAGGCAGAGCACCTCTGTGTCAGAGCTCTCATTAAAAGGAAATTTGAAATAAGCCATACAAGAGTTAGGCCGACTTGGTTAGGGAGAAAGCAGGAGATCCACAGGGTTATACCACTCATCCTTACTTAGTGACTGCCTGTTCTCCCTTCCCTCCAGTGTCAAAGGGAAGCTACAGGTAAAGCAGCAGTGAAGAAGGGGAACCGTAGCTAAGGACCTGGTGAGAGGAAGAGCGAATGCCCCCACGTGCCGGGCCCTAAGCCATCAGCACCTTGCATCCCCACAGCCATCCTGCATGCTCCGCTAAAGCCAGAGCAAGGACCTGCTAAGGCTTAGTGATATGTGAGTCTCCTGCTGAATGATGGCGCTAACGCACAGGAGGAGGGCTTGCGTAGCTGGAGCCAGAAGTACATTCAGCAGTTCTGCCTCCCTGCAGTTGAGCGGCTGAGTGTCCCCTTCACCCCTCCTTCTTCCTGGTTCTAGTGGAGTCCCTAGAGCTCTCATAGGAAATATAAGAGAAACAGTGCCTTTGTGAAAGGGAAAAATTTGTTAGAATTTTGGCAGTTCATTGACAAAAGGTAATTAAAGCTGAAGAAAACATGAAGCTCACTTACAGTTTGGTGCTATCATAGTCATTAAATGACGGACAGTCTCCATCAGGTCCCGTTGCTGCTTGTGCATGGCCGAGCTGTTCGCGCTGGCCAATTGCTTCTGCAGCTCTTTGATCATGGCACTTTGCTCAGTCACCAGCACCTGGAGCTCCGCCTTCTCGTCTCTCATGGACTGCAGCTGCACAGCGTGCTTGTCCTCCATGGCCAGCACTTTCCGCTCCAGGACACTAGGAGGGAAATGCTGGGCAATTAATCAAGGAAGTGCCAAGACCCAACTGCTGGCACAGCCAGTGCCCCTCTGCACTGACCACTGTCACCGCTCTGGTGCAGCTGTGTTCTGCCAAGGCCCTCTGTTCCAGTGTAATAGGAACTGTGTTGCAGCTCCAGAGAGTCTCTCATACTTGCTGTGATGACATAGACGTATGTACATAATTAGACAGTCTGGGCCATCAGAGGGGAACAAGAGTGTCACAAGCATTCAGTGCTATAAGAACTCAGAAGAAAACTCTGTTATTTCTAATTGCAGTGCTTTGAGAAAGGCAAATGTCTGTTGGGCCTGTGTCCGTTTTTGGCAATAATATTCTTCGGAACCTTCAACTTCACAGGCAACCCCAACCAGCCAGTTAATATAATCACTTACAATACAAGAATATATTATATAATTATAATAATAGATAAGTAATGATAACCATAAGTAATAAGAACATGTCCATAACCAGTGCTAATCATCCTCATTAGAAGTTGAACTGCAGGTCTTAAGTTTATGCCAGCTCTCTGATCATTGCATGTCACCACGATGACAAATGTGCTGGCACAATTCAGACTCAGTGACCCGGGCTGTCACGTCGTTATTTTCACTGGACTTTTCCATATCCATTTGCACCTATTGTTTTTTAATACTTTTCTTGATATTAGCTAACATTTTACAAAAGAATGGTATAGCACTTACGTTAATTTATAAACCAAGATGATTTACCGTAAGAAGCAGGTAATCTAAAGTAAGTGAATAAATTCTTTCCTGTATTCTACTTAAAGTTAGTTTCAGTGCCTCCAGCACGCAGGCATTGCGCTCTGGGAAGCCCTGCCAGAGGCTTGACCTGGAGGAGCCACAGAATACACCCGTAAGGCCCCGTCACTGTTGCCGGCATCTGAAAATGATGGCATTCTGAGCTGTGCGATGCAGCCCTCTTCTGATGTTGCTAATCATCTGGGAGGGACAGCATGGAAGTAAGCTGTGGCCGCCACAGTCAGAGTATGGGTTGGCGCTCAGCACTGTAGGGTGGACAGTTACTATTAGTTTTTTTTGGGGGGGGGCTGGGAATTTTATTTATTTTTAAAGAGACAAGAAAACAATAAAAAGGATACAGAATTTTAAAGCAACATGATAGGAAGTTAACAATGGTTATTAATTGTGTGTTATTATCTTCAAGGTAGTTGCTCTAAATTTTGACTTTTTTTTTTTTTTTTTTTTTTTTTTTTTTTTTTTTTTTTTTTTTTTTTTTTTTTTTCTCGGAACGGGGGATTGAACTCAGGCCCTTGTGTTGGCCAGGGAAGCACTTATTCCGCTGAGCCTTCTCCTCAGCCCAGGGTGGACAGTTAAGAAATGACTACTTTTGTCACTACTCCTGAGCCTTTACCTGCATGGCTCCAGAGGGCCGTCATATACTGTGGAGCAGTGTAATCAGTTTGTTGTAGGGTTTAAGCCAGCATCAGATCATCCCAGCCCAGGCTGAGAACATGGAGCTAAGGCATTCACAGACAGATCGCTGTGTTGTATGGCTGTCAGGGTCCCTGTTAGAGAGCAGCATTTCACAAAATGCATATTAGGACCCACTAGCAGCTTGTAAAATCAAATTAGTGAGTTGCAGGTAGCATTTTCTTAAAGAAGTGGTGGAAGACTAAGGAAAATGTAGAGTGCATTCCTGGCAGGGGCTTTGCACATGGCAGCAAGGCCCGTGGTCAGTGCTGATGACTGCTGAAAGAGAGATGTGGAGCAGGTGTGCAGCCTAACATTCTGTTCACTGGTGTCTTACTTGGTTTCCTGACATAGG
The DNA here is from genome assembly GCA_004027165.1 of Ctenomys sociabilis. Taxonomy (NCBI): domain Eukaryota; kingdom Metazoa; phylum Chordata; class Mammalia; order Rodentia; family Ctenomyidae; genus Ctenomys; species Ctenomys sociabilis. Next base: position 20,660 of record PVKA01003896.1, read on the forward strand.
ATGGTCTACTAGATTGTCACCATACAGTTGGTCTTCATTTACCTCAACATAACTCAGGGCTAATTGGGAACTGCCGGGAAGAATCCTGTTGGCAGAAACATCAAGAACCTGAATCACATTTGTTACGCTTCAGATATGGTTTGTGTCCAACAAAAGTTCATGTGCTGGAAGCTCCTGCATGGGAATGTAGGAGGTGGTGGAACCTTCAAAAGGCAGGCCCTGGGGGAGGCCCTCAGCTTGGGGCAGCTTCCCTGGCAAGGATTAAAGGAGCTCTTCTGGGGTACCTCAGCATTCACTAGAGCAGTTGCTAAGAAGCAAGCCCACCCTTGAGCCCTATCTACTCTGCCTTTTGGAGATGTGACCTCTTCCTGCCACTCTGGTACCATTTGCAATTAAGCCCTCGCCTGAGGCCAAACCAGTGGGGCTGCTTCCTCTTGGGTTTTGAGCTTCCAAAACTATGAGGTAAATAAACTTCTGTACTTTAGAAAGTGAGTCTAGCTTAGGCATTTCATTATAGTCTCTCTCTCACGCACACGCACATGCACACACTCATAGTCAATGGTGTTTCTTTAGAGTTTCACTGCATTTCTATATAAGGGGAGGTGTCTTTGGCATCATGCTCCCAGGCCACAACAGTTTGAGCTGTACACATAGCCCTAAGTTAATCATTTATTTTTAGAAGGACAAAAGAATAGCATGGTAAAAAATTCATTGTTTTCAGTTTCTGCTGGAGAACCTAGAAGTGTAATAATCGTAATTTTGATTATTGCCCCTGGTAAATATTATCCCTTCATTTGCAACTGTTCTGTACAGACAGCAGTTCTACTTTCAGGGAATGATTGAACTAGGTTTTGTCAAATGTGGAGCCCTGTGTGTATATTTTCACAATGATGTTCTTGCAAAATATCATATACCAGTGAAAATTAAGGTAGAAAATACTCATTGAAGATGTAAAATTATCCATAAAATTTCATGCTTACTTTTAAAGTTATTTCCTCACATATTTTCAAGAAAAGGGAAGAATGTGATATCTGTGGCTCCTAGGAGCTTGTTCCTCCCTTCTGTGGAGCCTGCCCTATGGAGGGCTCTGTGGGGAGCTGGTGGAGAGTAACGGGGCCCTCTGCCCCTGTCCTGGAACTCAGCCCCTCTGCACATGACTGCAGTCCACTGGGGCTGGTTGTAAGTCAGACAGTTTTAGTTGTGTTAGATGTGGTTGGCCAGGTGCTTATAGGGAAAGTGGCATAACAGCCGAACTCAACCTCACATAAGAGTAGATTTGATTTATTGTGAAAGTACACTATTGATGTATGTAAATTAAGTAAAGGGGGAAAGTGAGGATCATTTATATAAGAAAGACCAGAAAACCACAGCAAAATACAGACAGAATCATTCTTTTCTTATTGTAAAAGACTGACATAAAACAAATGTCACCAGATCAGGAGATGGTGAACAAAAGTAGTACAAGTTGTTGATTGTATTTCAGAGCTGCTCACTGAGATGACTTTATGTAACATAAAGTCAAGCTTGTTCTGAGCATTCAGTCTAAAGAGTAAGATTCACACTTTCCTGTGTGAAAGTCAGTGCAGTTAAACAAATACAGTCAGTCTGCTATATCCATGGGTTCTACATTTGAGGATTCAGCCATTCTCGGATTGAAAATATTTTGAAAATGCAACTGTACTGAACATGTACAAACTTATTTTCTTGCCATTATTCCCAAAACCAGGCAATATAGCAACTACTTCATAGCATTTTTGTCAGGTATTACATATAATCTCAAGGCAGCTTGAAACACTTGGGAAGAATATATAGGTTTTATGTAAATGTAATGCTCTGTTTGTTTATTAGGGACTTGAGCACCTATAACTATTGCTATCCAAGAAGTCCTAGGACCAGTGTCCTGTGGCTACTGAAGGACAATAGAATTTACAAAGATGACTCTAGAGGATGTCATTGGTACTCATGTGGTCTGGCATTATAGCACACTAAATTTGAAGCCTGTGGGAAATGCATTATTCAAGACTGGAGTGTGCTCGACCAGCATCATGTCCCAGGCTCTGGGCAGCATGACCATTACACAAGCAAATTAAGAGCCAGCTTGGCCTGTCCCTACCATTACTGCAGAGTGAAATAGCAAATTATTACATTTCAATTTTTTTTTAATTGGTCTTTTTGAGACAGGGTCTCACTGTGTAGTTCAGGCTGGCCTTAAGCTCATTTTGTAGCTCAGGCTGGTCTCAAACTCACAACAATCCTCCCGCCTCAGCCTCCCGAGTGCTGGGATTACAGGCATGCGCCACCACGCCCGGCTTCATTTCAACTATTGACATCAAGCCTTTCTTTCTTTGAGGAAGAGAAGCTTGAAACATGAAAGAAAATTATTTGAAGAAAAAGTATCTTTTCAAAACCTGAAATACATAGTAAGTTCAACTTGGTACCCAAAGAATGGAATGAGTTACTATATTGTACTCTGGCTTTTGACTGACAGTAAATATAATTATGGGATAATGCTTATCTACTTTAAGGAGCGTGGCATCATGAAATGAATACTGACTTAGAAGTATAGTTTTCCTACTGCGGGCCATCTTATATCGGAAGATGCGAAGCCTCTACAGGTGAAGAAGCTTGACAAAGTATTAAAATGCCTAGGCCAGTGTTGCTTACTTCACAGAACTATTTTCAGTGTAGATTAACATGCACGAGGTAGATTGGAGGATACTGTACAATGGTCTTTAAGGGACCAAAGAAGGAAAAACAGTATCTAGAACTGTGTTAGGTCCCTTTGCTCAGGATTTCCAATGAGTGTTCTCCCTCTTCCTTCCTCCAAGGGTTCTGACATGCATACTGTGCGTGAAGAATGCATTATCTAGACTTCATTACTGCCTACAGTTCACTTGCATGACAGAGGCTTTTACCTCTGGAAGGTGTACAGTTTTGAATTACAGATCTCTATGCTGTGGTTACCTGTTTTTATCTTGTAACTTGCTTATTTCACTGGTCTGATCCAAAATCTGTTTTTCCAGCTTGTTTGTAGAAAGGGAGTGTTCTAGAAGCTGAAGTTCAAGTCTTGTTGTTTGATTTAATACCTACATAGAACAAAATAGAATTGTAGGTTACCATTTTAATGCATTTAATTTTATGTGTTCTTTTTAATCCAGTTTCCCACATTCTTGGAAAACATAACACATGATTTATTAACTCAAGTGGCCTATTTTGGCCTGGTTTTTATTTTCAGAAAAGGCTTAGAATCTTGGATAACACTCAAGGGTGTTAAACTTTTTTCATTCTATTTTTATTTATTTATTTTATTTTATTTATTTACTTTTTGGCAGAACTGAGGATTGAACTCAGGCCCTTGCACTTGCTAGGGAAGTGCTTATTCCACTGAGCCATCTCCCTGGCCCCCTATTTTTATTTTAGAAAGTGGTCTGTAGTTGTGGAAAATTATTTGTGTGAAACAATATAGTATTTTTCTACTACTGTTATGTTTTATCATTTCACCTACTGAGACAAGTGGGAGTATATAAAGATTCTGTTTCATAGATCAGAAATTGTTCAAGAGGGCCAAGGAGATGGCTTAGTGGAATAAGCGCTTCCCTGGCAAGTGCAAGGGCCTGAGTTCAATCCCCGGTTCCACAAAAAAAAAAAACAATGTTCATAAATTAAAAATTATTTTCCCCTCTACTCAGATAAAGTGCTGCTTGTCATACTTATTTATTTATCAGTAAGCTAAGAATGAAAAGCTGCATACCTCCTTTACATAAAAACGTCACTCATTTTTAGCCTGGCATTTCCTAGTTTGCATGTTTAGCCTTTTATTTATTGTTTTACTTTTTCCCATTTTAAATGTCTTTTCAACCAATTAGGAAACAATAAAATATCAATATAAAGTGGAAGCCCAGCTCTGCTTTGTGGGCCTCTCTGACATAACATGTGCAGTGTCACTTTTTCCATTGTATTCACACAACTTGAACGACAGGGTCTCTAGAGTTTGGCTGACTTTTCGCAGGAAGGGTCGATTACTCATGTCCGCCCTGTCATGCTTATTCAGGATGTGATATCACGTGTTCGTAGAAGTCAGAATTGTTGCCAGAGATATAAGGTCCTTCAAAGAGTCATTGTTTGCTGGGTGTCACTGTCATCACCAGGACCCCATCCTGGCTCAAGATGCCGGTCTCACGCACATCTGGTCCCAAGTCCCCAGTGGCCAAATTCAATGCTGCCAGAGTCCATAGGCCTCTGTCCATGTAGAATGGCTTTGGCCAGCACTGGGGCTAGCACCAGAGTACACATCCAGCCTGCATCTTCTTTGGTGCAAATATTCTGTGTCAGTTATTTCTCAAAAGGGATTGAAAAATCAACCTTCTGTTTAATTTGTAAGAATTATAAGATGAGGACAGTCTAGGAGAGAGACAGTGTGACCTAGGATGACTACAGAGTTTTCAGGTAGCCCTTGTGAGAATCACCCAGCTTTCCTGGGCTCAGCGTCCCACTCTGCTGACCATTTCAGGTCCTGAACTCTCCTCTTCGTGTTTTCCCTCAGACTCCAGCTTCACAGCAGTGCCCAAATTAACAGTCTCTCACTTTGACAGGTGAAGAATCTAACCAGAAGTCACCACCTTTACTTCATACCTATTTCACACCACCATTAGTCAGCAGTGGGCTCCTAGTGGACTGGATACACAGATCCGCCTCTTTTTGCCCCTGCAACCAACATGATTGTGTTTTCACAGCGTCCTCCGCCTTCTCCTCTGGCCCTCTCACAACTATGCATCCACCAAGCCTCTCTTTCCACCCTCTGTCTTTTATTACTCAGTCTCCTGATGGCCTCTGCTGCTCAGCCACATCCATGTGTCTCATTGGATTTTGTAGAATTCTTATTACCTATTTTCCTTTCAGGGTCTTATGTGTTTTTTTTACTTTTTTATTTTAGGAAAGGGCCTACAGGGTGTTCAGGGTCTCACTACCAGATCGGACTCAAGTGAGCTGCCTGTTTACAGCCTCCCAAGAGCTGGGATTACAGGCGTGCACCACTGCGCCCGGTCTCATTTGCTGTCTCAGTACACCGTGGGGGCAGAGCCAGCATAGCAGGCCTGCGGATTGATCACCCAGCTGGAACCTGGGCCTGCTTCCACTGAGCTATATAGCTAGCCCTAGGGATTTTTAGCTTCACAGTAGGCTTTTTTTTTCAATTGTGTGACCCAACAAAAGCACTTATACAGGGTGGGATAGAGGCATCATGGTTGTTCTGTGGCTTAGCACTCTTTTATTACCATTATATGAAAACATAAGACCTGTTGATATTTGTGGACATTTTTGCATAAGTGTGGTTGCCAAGCAGCTTTACTCTCCAAGGTAGGGAATGCCACTTAGCCGCTGCTAACTTACTTGACTAATTGACTATAGATACATGGACATATTTATTTAAGATGTGTCTTTCCATTTTTAGCTTCTATTACCAAATAAGATAAATTTTAATGCCTTATGATCCACTATATAAAGTATTTGTTTACTTGTATTGTTTCTAAAGTCTTGTTGTGTTGACAGATGTAGTAATTACATAATTTGTTTAGTATCCTATTATAAGAATTTTTTTTTATGTAGTTAGTACAGGGTCTACAGGATCTCATTACACAGATCAGACTTGTAATGATCCTCCTGTTTTCAGCCTCCCAAGCACTGGGATTGCAGATGTGTACCACCACACCCAGACTCAGTTGTCATCTCAGTGCCCCAGTAGGGGGGGGGATGGCTGGGGGGATTGGGGGGGCTGGCCCCTGCATCTGCCTAAACAGGTGCTTTAATCTGCTGAGCTATCTGGCTGGCCATAAGAATTTCTTATTCTTTGCCACTCTCCTTGTTTTCTGCCCCCATGAGTAGCTTTAGAGACACAGTGAAGGGACATAAGTCCCCTCTACACGCAGTGTCTGTGATCTCTGTGCCCTTGTGCCCCTTACCACACCCAGTGCTGTTGGTCTGTCAGTGGAAGCCACACGCAGCAATATGTCAGGAGGAAGAGTTCACAGCTCATACACTACTTTTTATGAAGCATTAATTATAATTCAGAGGAGGAGGAAAGCAGATCCATCAGCCCATAGAGGAGCCAGGAGATGGGAATCAGGAACAGACGCCTGGCTCCTTGCAGGCTGGTGCTACAAGCCTCTCCGCTCCTTCTGCCTATAGCAGTTTGTCCACCTCCCCTGGGATGTCCTCAGTCACAAGCTGTGTCTTGTTCAACTTAACTCTGGGTGCTTTGGTGTTTTGGTTTCTTAGCTATTTAAATGTTTTGCTGTCATACTAATATTTTCATATTCTTTTATTTGCTATTAACCAGTAGTCACAGAATCTTAAAGCAAAAAGAAAACTCAGCCCTCAGTGCTGTGGCCCAGACCCTTGTCACCATAAGCAAGCATCAGAGACTGGCAGAGGCCAGGGCCCAGCCTACTGTGCCCACTGGGCATTGGTTATTACTAGAGACTGCGGTTTTACCTAAATTCTAGATTAGACTTAAGGGTGAAATTTCTAGCTCTCCGCCTCAGTGATTTTCATTTCCCAAATGCACAAAAAGTTGAGGGCTTGGAAATGAGTCCAGGAAAGAGCTGTAGGGTGAAGGAATACATGCGCATCGCAGTGCCTCAATGTCCTTACTGGAGCAAATACACTCAGCCTTCATGTTAGAGCCACATTTACCCATGGCATTGCTGGCCTTGGCCCCACCACTCCCATGGGTTCCTTTTCTCCCTTGTTCATGATGGCTACAGTTGTGCCTGGTCCCCCCAGTGACCTCAGGAAACAGAGCACAGCAGAGCAGCCCTGGCTGCCTGTTTGGCACTCATTACTCACTTGGGCTTCCACGTCTGTTAGCTTCCGTGTCTGCTCTGCCGTCTGGTTCAGCAGGGTCGTCCCTATCTCGATCATTGCTGCCGTCTGGTTCTGCACAGCATTCTGCTGGAGCTCTGCCATCTGCTTCTTCATATTGTCCTGGACATAGCTCTCGAGCTGGGGAAGAGCAGTGTAGCAGGTGTTAGTCCAGTGATGAGGGTCCTGGCTCCTAAGCAGTGGCTGTCTTTTCCTTCTTTCAAAAACTCTACTTGAAAACTTGCGTCGTGCCACAGATTTGAAAATTTTCCATTTCTTAATACCAACTGTAAAATTCACGCTATATTTACCCAAAATCTGGCCACTTAGGAACTTTGTGTATAGCAGAGACAAGTCTCTATGGTGTCTGTGTCTCTAGAAGTAATACCAGAGATGGCCATGCCCCCCACATAGCAGGGCAGGCAGCAGGAGGGACACATGCCACCTCAGCCCTACCTCATAGGAGAAGGACACTGGGAGGTAAACACTCGAGTGACTGCTGGAAGGTGGGGGGGAGCAGCACGCCCAGAACCTGCCGGGCCCTACCTTCTCACCGAGTGCACAGGCCAGCTAGTCCTTCCGAGGTATGCCCTTTGTGGGACTCATCACCCTAATCCTGTGTTGGCCCACTCCTCACCTTACATGAGGCCTTGCTGTGCTGGGGTGCTGGGGCTCCCCATCTCTGGGTATTAAGAGGTACCTGGACCTTTAAGGGAGAGGAAGTGTTGGGAAGTCTGTTCGTGCTGGGGGCTGAAGGGCTCCTCAGCCGTGCAGCTGGTGGGGTCTGTGTGAGGCTGGTATTACAAGTCTGAGGCTCAGGCCTGGAACTATAGCAACACTAGTGCCATTGCTTTGTTTGCTGCTGACACCGCACTACCATGCCACTCCCTGCACTGTCCTCCTTCCTCAGGGTTGTGTCAGGTAAGTAAATCTACAAGAGGCCACCTCCATAAGGCCCACCTCTTGGAGGGAGACACACAAGTCTGAAGGACTAACTGGCCTGTGCGCTCAGTTGTCCTCACAGTGAGGGTCGCCCCTCTGCAGTTATGCTCCTGTGGTATGGGGCACATAAAGTATGACAGTTGCTGGAGCGCCAGCCATTCGTGAAATCATGTGCTTGAAGCATACCCTACTCTCTGTAAATCGAGGTGGATGAGACCCTGTATAAACTGAAGGGCTCCTACGGCAGGCCCAGCAACCATCTCTTCTTGTACAGACTTCCTAAAACTGGAAGAATCAGATACCTCACTGTTTATCAGAACTGGATCAGGTTCTAATATCTGTAATCTTCCTTGATGCATTCATCCCTTCTTTCTTCTGCTTTACCTTTTGACTAAGTGCAAGCTTTTTGATTGAAAGTACCATTTAAAAGAATTCACAGATAGCAGTTTGTAATTCTCACCCCACCCCCATCACCATGGGAGGACAGGATTTTTGAGGTTAAAGTTGAAGCTGTCATCCGAAGAGTTGTCCTTGTTACTTAGTTACTCTTAACACCCAGCTAAGATAATATTTAGAAAGATTTATTCTGGGAAGTTTGGAACTAAAAGGTCTACTCAAGTCGTAGTTTAGTTTAAATCCATACTCAGAAATAGTCATTTACAAAGTAGTAAAAATAACTACTTTAACCTTTGTTTTGATTTCAGTACTTAAGAACTAAATAAAAGTGATTCTGTCTTATGTCATTCTGAATCATATAACTAGCAGAGGAAAACAGATCCTTGAATGCCTCCTTTCCACTTTCCAAGCTACTGGGTCAAATGTGGTTATAGCTATCAAGAGACATGAGAGGAGTGTTTATAATTTGAAAATGTAAAATCAAGCTTCAATTTAAAATTAGACTTGGGAATGTTAAAAGACATATAGTGTAATTTTAAGATATAAAATGCCTTAACTTTATTTTCTAAGCCTGAAAACGGCACATTGTTTCAGATCACTATAGGTCAGCCATTCCCAATGACTGTGTACATGTGTTTATTTTACATTAAAGCAAATTAAACATGCATGTGTACATGTGATGTATTTTATACAGACACTGTGCATATATGTGGGCTGTATCATTATATAATATGTACATTTTTAAAGATTTTTCATTCAAATAAAGTAAAATTCTGTATGCCGCTAGCCCAACGGCTGATGGATTAAAGTCTTTGAGAGAAAAATGGAGCAGAAGCAGAAACATCAAGTAGGAAGACATTGTTAGGCTGTCCTTGGGGTGGTGGAATTGAAGTTTTGAGAAAAAGTGTGACCTGAGAGTGGTTACTCTTGAAGTAGAAGAAAACACATTTATTGTTCAGAAACAAGCCCAGCAGTACAGTCGGGACCTGTTGTTACTGGCCTGGGCGGCTGCTCAGTGAGTGTCTGTGAAGCTCTGCTGTCTGCTTAACAACTGGCGCACTTGGAAGCCAATGTGATTTTCTCACAGAGGCCGTGTTATACTTTCTGCCCTTTCATAGCCAAAAGCAGTGTGCCTCAGTGCCTTGGAAGGCAGAGAGATTCCTGCCACTCTGTGAAGGGCCATTTAACTTTCAACAGGAAAGCCTAGAGATAGGACCCATCTGTGTGAGTGTGGTAGTGGTAGGGGCTGGTTTTCTCTCCACAATCCATGCTGACTTTTACAAATGGAAAGAATGTAGATGTTCGTAATAAACGAGTGAGCATTGCTGCATGAAGGTCTCCCCTTTAGAGAATTCCCTAAGGCACCTTGTCTCGGTCCCATGACAGAGACACCCACTTGGCTGATCATACCTCAACATGTCCCTGCCTCTTCTTTAGATTAGTGCCCTGCAATGTTTGACATTGCCTTCCTATCTGATGGTGATGGTGTGGGGATTGTGACTTCTGGTCACAGGGCCTCTGAAAAGGCCCCTCTCTGAAGTGTCAGAGGACAGCCCATACTCACTACCTGTTCTTCTGAATATCATAAATTCTTGACATGTGGAGCTTTGAGCTGTTCTCAGGCTGCAAAATGATTGTCCAATTTAGCATTATGGGACTATTGCTGCCTAGACTGTTAATATGTGGTGTTTGGTTTGCTAAAAAAGAGCTGCACCCCAAACAGTGTTCCACGCTTGGCCACACAGCAAAACTCAAACAACCAGAATCAAATATGCTAACATAGTACATATATGCATAGAATATGTATACCTTAGTTCATAAATGTGAACAATCTGGTTCACGAACAGAAGTATTAGGCAAAATCTTACCATCACCCTCAAACTCTGCGTGGGGCAATGAACACAGCCGCAACCATCTTCCCGCACAGGCGTGACTGAGGCCATCTCCCCAGGGTCATGGGACAAATTAGGGTTGTGAGCTGGGGCACTGCTGTGTGAGTGTAATACCAAGTATGTTCTAGCGTCTGTTGACATGTGCATAAAATATTCTGGGGTTTTTATTTTTCCCCTAATATTTTTAATAATCAGATTTGACAGATAAATATAAGTCCACTTTTGAGACCACTGTGCCGGGATCAGTACACACTGAAATGCTTCTCTGGCTCTCTCCCTTCCTGCTGTAGTGCTCACCTGCATTTCTCATACAAAAGAAAAGTGGTCTTGAATTGCTCAGGAGAGGGAGACACACAGTATGTGGGGGAACGCCCCAGCTTGGGATTCTGAGGCTGGCCCCACACCAAACGTAGACACTGGTCAAGAGATCGTTTCTATTTAAGTAATGCTGGTGTCCTTATCCCTTTCATTAATTAGTTTTTGTCCATCTGAGGAACCTAATTTTCCTAGAAAAGTAACAAATAGTTTGAGGTTTCCTAGGAAACATTTCTCTGTGGTGTTTCAGTTAAAAATGATATGCTGCAAGTACTTTGGCATGCACGCATGCACACACACACACACACGATGCGTTTTAGCCTTGGTGATCCCCTACCCTTACCCTTTCCTTACACTGCAGCCCCAGCCCTCCTGCTGCTTGCACTTCAGAGTCAGGTGCTGAAGCAAGCCTAACCACTCTGCAGCCCGCATCACTCTGCCCTGGCCAGTGCATCACAGACAGCCCTGATCTTTTTTCATTGCTGTCACAGTATTCCCGGGGCTGGGCACTTTGTGAAGAACAAAGATTTCTGTAGCTCACAGTGTGAGAGGCCAGAAGTTCTAACATTGGGTAAGAACTCTCTGGCCATGTAAAACCCTGATGGGTGGAGCCATGCTGGAGCACATGGTTAAAGGGAGAGCTCATATGGGACCCAAGAAGCTAGGGAGAGACCAGAGTTGTCTTTTAGGACAACTGTCTTGTGAGAACTACCCATGAGAGGGTTCCACAAGGACATGGCCTCTGAAACCTGCACCTCTGGAAGGCCCTATGACCCCCCCCAAAAAAAAAGTTGCAACACTGTGAACAAAAATTCTAGCACATTAAACTTGGGGCACCCCCAGCAGCCACCTCCTACATGGCTGACACCCTCATCATAAGGACACTGGATCTCAGGTTGCATTTGGATACCAAAAACATTTCTTTTGTTTTAAAATCTAGTAGTGTGGTTGTGTTCATTCCCAAGTTGCATGCTCACCCTAGTAACAACAGCAAAACATTGGCTCTCACAATTAGTGTGAAAACTGCAGTGCAACGTTAGTGGATTCAGAGCTATTCTGTTTAGAAGGCTTTTGACCTAATGTTCTGGGTTTTCAGTCTTGAGGAAACTCTGAAGCATGGTTCGAGGTCTGTAGACTGAAGGGGACAATGTTGTCTTCCTCCTCCTCTTGTGTAGCTTTGTTACTCTTATTTTTTTAAGCTGAAGATGTTGCTGCCTAAACAATTGTGCTCTCAGCAGTGTTCATGAGATGCTGAGATAAAGGGGACAGGGCAGGAGTGCCTGTTCAGGGTGAGCCTTTGTCTCGGGGGACACTTCTGGGAGGCTGTGGCCGTATCACCATGGGTTAGAGGTGTCCCTAGCTGAGGAGCAAGTTTTCCCTAATTGCTGTGTGTGTGGCTGCCAGAGGTGAGCTCTGTGACCTGGGGACATGGCCCTGGATGTGTTTCTCCTCCCAGGCGGGCAGGTCGAGGGGAGCAGCATGATGTGGCTGAGGGAAAGGGAAACTAGGCCCTGCACGCAGGCTTTGCAGATGACTCACAGGGCCTCCCCTGCTTCCCTCCCTGCTTACCTGATGTCTTCCTTTTCCCCTGGAATAATTTGAGTGACTGCATCCCTATCTTGTGTGACTGGGGCATCTGCTCATGCCCATGCTCACACCCCTTCACCTCTGTGTGTCCCTTCCTGTTGACCCAGAACCTGAGGAGGTTTGCCATCTCCACCCCAAACAGTGGCTGCTTTCGTCAGTGCCACCAGTGACGTGGTATGCAGGGTGAATGAGGCTGTGCAGTGACCCTTTGTAGAGGTGTCCAGACGTCATGTGGCACAGGAATGAGGTCTGACACAGGAGTAGCTTTGGGGGGCTCTTGGGGTACACGTGTTTACCCGAAGATACCCAGATACCGGTTGGGTCTTGGGCCCATGGTACCTGGCAGTGCCTAATGCTCTTCAGAGGCCTGCATGTCAGGGTCCATAACAGACACTGTGAGATCAAGTACAGTACAGTGTGCATACTGCCGTGCTCTGCCATAGCAGAATGACCTATATGTGTGGATATATAAAAATCTTTTTTTATTTCAGTAGATTCTCACATTCTTAGCTTGGGTTTCCCCAGGAGCAAGCAGAGCCTGAGACCAAGGCAGGCATGCAGGAAGTTTATTTAGGAAGTGGTCCCAGAGAGCAGCCCCGGAGGACAGGCGAGGGGGCAGGGAGGAGGAATGGCCAGTTCAAACACTTGGGCTCGTCAGCCACCACTGTGGCTGCTGATGAGAATTCGCACAGGCCCTTCTGGGAAGCCCTGGGAACTGTGTCTCCAAAGCATCCACCTGGGGCATGAAGGGCACTCTTGCCCTCCATACTGGCCTTGTGCTAAGGAGGCTCCCACTGGACCCCAGCAGTGCACAGTGGGGAGAGGGTCTGCATGGTCACTGAGGCCTTCACTGACAGGCAGGCTGGGACTGTTGGGCCTCTTTCCTATGGAAATGGGGCCTCAGAAAGCTTACTGCCTCCCCCAGACCCTGTGGATCAGAGTCTTGTGGGCCTAGATGGAAGGCAGGGTGGGGCGGTTGCTGTTGGACCGTGTCAAGCACAGTGGCTTAATTATAGCTCCAGGCAGCAAATTGGGCAGCGCTATGGCAGAAGAAGCTGCTCCGAAAATGACAGTATTTCTTGCTGGTAGGAGAGAGCAAGGCTAGAGACAGGAAACAGAAGCCAAAATCACCATAGGGAAAACATGCAGGCCTCATGTGACCATAGCAGCCAAAGCAACTGGATTCACTTCTAACCTCAGCAGATGCCCAGCTGCCTGTAGGGAACTCTGTTGCTGGGGGTATGTTAAGTTCTTGCCTTAGGAGATACCAATTATTTCCTGCAGAGCTAGTGAAAAAATGTATAAAACTGTGATCTTCAAAAACGTAGCAGATTATAAAATATAACAAAAGCAATTGATATTCAGCCCTGAAAATGAGATTGATGAATTTAGGCCACAATATGCTAAGAATTTTTTTTTTTCTAAAGAAACTAAAGTCCTTTCGCCTTTCTGAATTTAAGGTACACTGAAAGAAAAAAAAGAATCAACAGATAACTCATTATCTTTCTATGCCAGAGAGGATCTTGGAACTTGTGAATGTGCAGAATCTGTGCACGTGTGTGGACACATTCTCTGTGGCACAGGCCGACCAGGGGGAAGAGTATCACAGAGCTTGTGCCACGGGGCCTGTAGCTGGGCCATGTGCTGCTGGCTGAGGGCTGTGAATCAGCCTGGACTCCCACTGTGGCCACCATGGTGCTGACAAAGCTGTACCTGCTCCAAGGAAAGCGAGCCACCTGTGTGCCCATGTTTGCTGGGCTGAGGGCATATCTGAGTGCCAAGGGCTGTGTGTGCTTCTCTTGGTCCAGGTTCTGATCCATGGGTTTGCAGAACTCCTGGGCTGAGGTCTGTGCACTAGCTAATATGGTCAGCCCTGGGGGAAGTGTGTTTTCTTTTTAGCATAACCCAAATTTACACTATCACAGGACCGGCTAGCTGAAGGGGAAGACAGACATTCAGAGGCTCTTCATCCAGAAGATGCCTTGAAGGCATAATGCTGTGGCCACAGGAAGCTCCCACTGTTCTCTTTTGAAGGGAGGGGTGTCTTGTGTACCCCACTGCTGCTGCCTCCCCACCTGCCCTTTACTGCTCAGCTCCTCCTGCTGCAAGCACTCCAAAGGGGGAGGATCTCAATGAGGGGATCTTGGGAGGGCACTGAAGATGCTCTGCACAGGAGCTTCCTCTCCAGACCCCACCCCAGCACGTGCCCTGCTCCTTGTGGAGGTGAGCTGCCCACCTGCCCTGATACCACCCTGACACTTCTGGTTCCTCCTGCTGACTACTCTCCTCTGTGTTTTCTCACTCTTGGCCCCAACACCCTTTCCCTCCTGTGCCCTGGGAAGCACACCTGGATACCACAGCTGGGGCTGCCAGCCTCACCCACCTTTACCCTGTATCTGCTGAGGCCAGGAAGCTGGTAGATGAAAATGCGTCCCTATGGTTTCCAGTTTGTCATATTCATAAAGCCATCGCTGTAGCATTTCGATTGATTGCTTTTATTATAGCTAGGCTATAGAGGAGGGAAAAGCAACCTCTTCCATTTGATTAGATTATCTCTCCTCTAACCTCTGGTTCAGTTCCCATTCTCCCAAGTGCTTGAGCTTCAAGCCTCTTCATACTTTCATATTTATTTACATAATTTTGGTTCCCTTGTGTGCACATATTTGAATCTTGTGTCTGCCTGGGCTGTGGAGAAGCTAAAAGTGACTGGTCTTTTTATAACTTGCATTACAAACCGAAATTATTTGTTTTGTGTAAAAAAATTATTTAACAAGGCCCAGTTTTCCACATTACTCTTTTTAAATATATTTTAAGCATTTTGATAAAATTATTTTAAATCAGATTAGCAGTACATTTTCTTCTTTAAAATAAGAAGCACAACAGCAAAAACAAGAAAACATTCAGCACCCAGATTGTATTGCAAGATTGAATGGCACAAGTTTTTTTGACTAGTAGCAATTTATCTTCATTTCTTGATCTGAAATATGTGAGCATGGCTTATATATGACTCATTTATGCTTTGCTGTTTGAATTTTGATGGTTAAGGTGAGACAGCTATTCACCTTGGAAGGTGATGGCAGTCCATAAGCATCCACTTCCATCTCTGGCTCCAGGTCCAGCAAACTATTCTGGAAGCCACATGCACTGTGCTCTGGGGGCCTGAAGCTTGATTGCACCAAGAGGAGAGTGCTGAGAGCTGCACATGATGATTATGACTCGCAAAGCATCGAGTGTCTAATTCCATCTTCCAAAGCCTCCTCACCCAAAATAAGCAAGCATCTTACCACAAAATGCATGCTGTGCTGAACTTCTCATTAGAAAATACCAGTTCTTGGGGTGTTGTTTATGACTCGTTTTAGAGGGAGTCCATCAGATTTCTGTATCATGGGGTGTGCGTTTATGTGGCAGGCCATGCTTGCTCTAGTGGTATAATAGAGCTGGATGCATAAAGTGAAGTGTGCCTGCCCAAAAGAAGTTTCAACTCACATTATTTTAGTTCTATAGCATTAGCTACTTGCCCTAAAGTAATTTTCATATAAATAGTCTCTAAGAAAGTTTGTCCAACATATGGTATTCAGAGTCACATTTTACCATCAAAGAACCTATTTTACATTCTAATTCATATAGAATATTTATTTAATTATCCAGATCATAAGGAATTAGAGTATTACTGATTATGTGATAACAAACAGAACATGCTAATAAATCTTTGGTAAGCACTTTTCACTAGTTCTTTTCTCAGAATAGGATCTTTATTTTGACTTGTGATATTCCATGGAGACTGATACAATTTATAAATGATCTACTGTGTAATTTGGAAAGGGACTGTAAGCCGTGGTAGATGTCACGGCGATCAGAGGAGGCCACACCCAAGAGTCTTCGCTCTGGGGTAAGGTTTGAAGCTCGGGGTGGATGAGACTCGGTGGTGGGAGGAGTCAGGTTGTGGCTGTCAGGCGGGGCAGTGAGGGCCTGAGGGAGCAGCCACATGGGTTTGGGGTTGGGTTTGGTGTCAGTCAGGTGACGGGATGCGTGTTTTGAAAATTTGTCCAGCTTTGAACTTACAATTGGTATACTCGACCCGTATCTTTCCAGTACTTTATGTCTCAGTAGTGAGATTCTTAAAAGGAAAAGATATTTTACAATGAAATGTTTGGTAATTCTGCTCTGAAACCATGATCCTAGTTAGGATGGATGACCTTATTTATCTCAGTATTTAGTCTTAGAATACCTAAAATAAAAACTTAAGAAAAGTAATTTTAGGTCTCAGTTTACAGAGAACTGTGAATTAACCAATCCTGCTGCCTTCCAAGGGTTAAATTTATTCAGATAGGTAAGTTAGACATCTGAAATCCTGAAACACAGCTCTTTGCAGTCAGGCAAAAAAGGCCATGCAGCCTTGGAAGCCTGAGAAGGAATTCGTGCAGTTCCCATTGGTCTAAAAATAAATAATAAATAAATAAATGCCTGACTCATCTATTACATTTTGTTGGAGTTAGGTAGCTTCAAATTAGGGAGAAAATCTGGGCTCTGAATAGTTGTTCTATTCAGCACCCAATGAAATGAATAATAATTACTTTATAGAAAGTGAAATAAATAATTTCATTGGATTTCACTCTGTTTTGAGTTCCTCCAATGTGTGTGTTTCAAATTCACACATAAAATCCTGAGTGAAGCAGTTTTGTTGCTTTCCCCATACCAGTGTAGATCTTAAGCGCAGCAGGGTGTGCAGAGCTCCTGCCTCAACACTTTTGAACTTTTCTTCAGTTACTAGTCAAACCTACTTGAATGTTCACTGTGCTAGCCTATCGTGAACCTTAAGCAGAAATCCCTGCCGCTGCCACCAGCCCCCACCACCCTACCCCCAGTGCTTTGGAAGGTTGTTCGGTGCTGCTGATGCAGTACCCAGCTTGCTGGCATCTGCACTGAAGGGTTGGGGACAGAGCAGCTCCTAGCTGCACCAGCAGACATGCCTCTTTGCGAAGCTGGGCTTCTTGTAGCTGCTGTTACAGATATCAAGCACTACAGGAAAACACAGAGTGTTAAAATGAGTGAGGGCAAGGTACTCCAAAGTTGTAGAAAAACAAAGTATCACTTGTTCTTTCAATTTCTGAGTTGTTCTGTTTCCACATTGGTACTACATTGTTAAGAAATGATATTTGCTTTTAACCTACACACTCAATAAATGCAACTGTTAAGTGATTTTGTTTGACCTAGAGGTGCTGGGTATAAAAACTAAGACCATAAAGGTGCCAAGAACTGAGGGCATTTGAGAACACAGAGCCTTGTGTTAGGTAGAACATAAATTCAGCTCTCTTTTTTCCTTGCTCCTAATCCAGACATTGTCTTAATTTTAACCTCTGTAGTTTGACACATTTGTTAGAAGAGCAGGAAAGAACAGACAAACTGTAAAAGACCATCATTAAGACATGCACCTCAATAGTTTCCTCACTTCTGATATCAGCCAGGGAATGACCATGTCCCTTGTGAGTGCTCTGGTTGGCTGTGCCTGGGAGGCGAGCAGCCAGAGAAGCAGAAGGGCTCCCCCAGGGTGCCCCTTGGATGTGTGTCCCCTGGCAGTGGCAGAGTGGAGCACAGCTCAGGTCTTCGAGGTCTCCTGCCACTTCTGCTTGTGTTCTCTAGTTTGCATGCTTCCCATCTGTACTTGTTCTAAAGTGAACTCAACATTAAGCTGCATAGAAAAGTCAAATTGACTTGAATACCACTGCAATTTGGGAAGTAAATTTTCAGCATGATTCTCCAAATGCTTGCGGTAAGAGTACAAGGCACTTGAATCCCTTTCCCATAATTAGTTTCAGTTCTGGAGGCCTGCCCCTCTCCCAGCCCTCTCACTGCGCTTGCACAGATCTTCCAGGGAAGCTAGTGGAAAATTCCTGTCCCCTTTCCACTCACTAGACTGCCACGAGTTATAAAAGCATGCCATTCAGAACTGACTTCTCCATGCTGGGTTTTTACTCACAGCTAGAGGGTAAGAAGAAATCCTTCCCAGAGCTGTTTTTCTATTTATCAGTGGGTGAGGACCCTGCATTTCCTTCTCCACCACAGGATGGCCAGCCCCAGCCACCCCTCCATCCATGCTCACAGGGCCCAGCAAGCACTGTGCAAGCGCCTCTGCTTCCAGGACCCTCGCAAAGGAGCCGCTGGAGACCGGGCTGCTGACTCTACAATGGGAACTGAACGGGGAGCAAACCCAGAAGACTGAGCAGTGGCCAAGGGCTTCCTATTGTTAGGTTGGTTTATTTGTTTCAGTCAAAATGTGAGTCATCTCGCCCCCATCCTTAAACCAAACCTCACTGTGGGTACTTCTCTAATTTGATCTTGCCTCCTATAAGCCAATTTAATTTTATTAGTGGCACTAAATTCCTGAAAGCTTCCCCAGCTGTAGAAATTTAGTTCCAAATTAAGGTGGTTCAAGTGCCCATTTCAACCTTGTGGCCACAGGTCTTCACCAAAGCCCTGGCAGAAGGACCTATGCTAGACTTTTGGCTGATCCATGGGATTCAAGTTAGGAGCATTTGGTTCTGCTGGAATCTCAGCCTTCCCTGGCATGGCTTTAGGAAACCAAAGTTAGAACTTAAGTGAGGGTTTGCCCAAGAGTCCTTCCTATGTTCTGTACTTTCCAGGTGGTTGTTGTGTGCCCTGCCTGGACCTGGTTCCCAGAGCCTCAATCATCAACCCCTTTAGCCGGAGTCTTGGGACAAAGCCCATGCTAACCAAAGGACTTTCCCAAGTGCCAGAGAAACACAGAAGCAAGATCTGCAACCTTCCTAGGTGCCTCCAGGGATCTGCAACTCCCCAGTCCTGCAGGGAAGTAGAGCCAAGTTTCCGGTACCTTTGCTGTACACATCCATGGCCCTTGCTGCTCAGGAAGCAGGACTGAGCAGCCAGCTGTGAAAGAGGAGCTGTTCTGAGCCCATGTTTTATACTCAAGACCCTAAGGTGCCACGTAGAATCATCATGTTAGAGTTGGGGAGGGGCAGGCAGATAGACCCATCATGCTGCTCAGAAGCAAGTTCTGATGTGGAAAGTTTGCTCTGTGTAATTTGCTGCTTTCTTTTGGTGCTGGGAGATGAAGGCATCTCTTGGCTGGAGGTGTGGTTAGATACTCAGGCCCTTTCTTTCCTTTCAAAAGTTGATTCAGTCCCAACTTTCTTTACCTATCTGTTGTGCCGATTTCAGGATCCCCTTGACCTCTGGCTATAATCTGGAGGGAATTATGTTTGGTCCTGCAACATCTCCGTAGGGGCTCCTGTTGCATCTCTGCCACACTGGACTTGTGCTAGATGAAGCTAAGAGTCCAGACAAGAGTTAAAGAGCAAATTGCAAGGATGTGGAGACTGCCTTCCCTGCCCAGCTTGACACAGATGTTGGGGTTGATTCCTGACCTGTCTCTCCTACCTGGTGATCACTGGCCATCCCTGCACTTCTCAGGGGTGCTGGACATAACCCAGCCCACAGCAGGCCCTCTCTGTCCTGCGTGCCCATCCTGGATTCTCATGATGAAGTTGAGCTCTGGTGGGGCAGCAAGTACTGGGGAATAAGGGGAACCCGTACTCTCTGATCCTGGCAGGCTTGGCTTCAGTCTGTTAAGAAGGGACTTCACCATGGGAATCACTGCTGTGGGGAACTCATCAAAGATTTGCGTGTAGGTACTACCACCTGCCTCTCAGGTTGGGTTTCTTTCTCTGTAAAGGGGAGAGGAGGTGTCTACTGCCATGAGTATTGTGAGGCAAAATGAGACAAGGAAGTCACACAGGACTCCTAATAGAAGCCTACCAGCACTACTGCGATGACCAGCAGCATTGTCCCCTCCATCTCTGTACTGCGTCAGCCCCATGGAGCTTCATGGGAGAGAGGCTGCCTAGGTCCACTGTGATCACTGGTGACTGCCCTAGGGTGCACAGTGTCATCCAAGCAGAAACCCCTGGACTTCTGAGGCCAGTGGGAGGTGCTACCTTCACTCCAGGCCATGTGTTCCCAAGCCTGGGCAAGAGGCTTTCTGCGCTCTGGCCACCATGGTGAATTCCTTAGAGCAGCCAGGAAAGAGCCCAAGTTTGGAGAGAGAGCCTTTTCATCAAGTGCATCTCATCCGCACCATCTGTACTGATGGCAATAGGGACTGCAGTGAGGGGCTCCAGAAAGCAGCCCTATGAGGAATATCAACCCACCTGTCAGTGGGTCTGCCCACCCTGGGAGTGGGGTCTGCACATTGAGGCTGCACAAGCTTTGTGGCGCAGCAAGCTGATCTGGAGTTCTGTATTAACAGTTGTTCAGTTAAGAGGAAAGCACATAGGATTGGCTCTGGTCATTACCCTGAAAGTATGAACCACATTTGAAAGTATGAGCCATTAATTATACATCACAAAATGATGAGTTGTTCTTTGGGGGATAATGTTCTGATGAGACTTGATTTTGAAAAAACACAAATGTACAATTTTCTTTATGAAACAACTACAGTTTTTAAGAACCTTGTCCTATGTGATTTTAAAATTACATTGGTCAGGAATTGCTTTTAACACTTTCTTATGTGAGTCATATATGTCCTTTTATAAAAGGAAATTGAATCTATTTTTTAGCAGTTAAAAATAGTAATAGAGAATTTCCTAAGCACACCCCAGATGTGCAGCATAGATAATTAGCTTGTGGTTGGAATTTGAAGGTTTATGTTACTCAGCAAAATATAATGCACTGTGTACAGCATGCTTTGCACCAGACCTTCCCATGAAGCCCAGTTTATGTAGGGATTTTAAAACTATGTCTGTATGTAATGATTTTTTTAAGATTCAAAAATCTAGATAATCTAATACAACAACACTTGAGTTATCTTCAGACTAACATTTGTGATTATCCAGTACAAAACCAAGAACTGATACCACAAATCTAATGGCAGAGAAGACGCTTTGAGAAACCCGAGGAAATGGTGTCTCTTAGGCAATCTGCACCTCCTCTCCCCGCATGTGTGGGCTGACCAGTTGGCCCTAGAGTGGCTGCTCAGAAGGTGGTGTGGGCGACCCTGAATTTCATTAATCCTGCCTTCTTTTGCTAGACATAGGACAAGTGGGTGTCATGAGCATCATACGCAGCTTCCTGGAACTGAGGCATGAAAACTGCATTTGCTCCAAAGGCGTGGCCTTCACTGTGGGCTCAGTGAAGCCTACTGACAGGAGGTGGAGGCAGGTGGCCTGGAGAGCAGCGTCACCTCATAAGGGACAGTGGGGATAGCAGCTAGAGAATAAGGACTCTTACACGCACACTCACACTTACACTGCTCGTTCTGAGAAGGAGCTCACTGTCCATAGAGCGGAGTCACACAGTGAGGTATGTGAGCTCACAGGGCTAGAAGTCAGGCCCTTTCTCTTGTTACGGGGGGGTGCAGTTAGTCTCTAAGTGGCATAAGCTGCTGCACAGCTCTCGATGAGTATGTTTCTTATATTGTTGTTCAAATTAATTACCATTGTGGTCCCTGCCATTGTGTAGAATACTGCAGTTTCCACAGCACTTTGACACCCACACTCTTGCTAGAAGCACAGTCATCCTGCATGGCCACCAGTGCAAGTGAAAAAACTCGTTCCCTCCTGAAGATGCACAGTTAGTTTAGCTGAGCATGGTAAAGTTCCTGTTGGGAGGAGTCCCATACTAAGTGCAGGCAGCTGCCTTGGAAGGGCCACACTATGTGGCTGTAAGAAGAGGAGGTTCTAGAAGACACCAGGGAGCCAGGGAGGACCTATGCCAGTGGCGGGAGGAGTAGACGTGGCCCAAGAGGTGTGTTCTAGGCAGTGACTGTTCTCTGTGGAAACCTATGCAGCACATGCATGCCCTGTACAGCTGTCCAAGCCCACAGAAGGTCATGACAGTAGTGACCCTGGAGGAGACTGTACAGGCAGGCACAGGGCAGGTGGGAAGTCTCTACTTGCCTCTCAGTTTTGCCACCAACCTGAAACTACTTTAATAAAAAGTGATGTTATTTATTACATATAAAACACAGCAAGCAAAACAATAAATTTTGTGACTTCAGGTTGACCAATAAACATAGACAGTGCTCATGGGGTCATTTAAAAATTACATATTGAAGTAAACATGAACATATAGACTCTAGGAAAATATTTTAGAGGCCTCCTGTGTGTTTTCTTCTGTTTCTATTTCTTCTGTTGTGATTGTGTCCAAGATGATTCCTTCTTTTGGTGTAGAATGCCTTGTCCAAACCCTGGAGAACATGGGCTGTCAGCCCTCTAGCTAGAGGTTGGCCAAATTCCTCAGGCTGGCTCTGCCCAGAAATGAAAGCCCTAAAAGGATCTCAGTTTTCTCAGCCCTCCTGTTTCTTTCTGACTGGTGGTCTTGCAGGCCTCAGGGCCCTCAGCGGGGGGGTGGAGGAAGTGGCTTCACAGCCCCTTTCAGCTCATGTTGGAGCAGAAAGACTATATTGGACATCCTTGGAAGTGATAGGCCATTCAGTCAGCTATACCAAAGCATGTAGCCTCCTTCCTGCCCTTGCCTCCATGGATAAGACAATTTCATGATACATTTTTTCCATTTTGTTGTTAACATAATTCCCAAAATATTCTTTGGGGAGCTGAAGAGAATCTTGTTCATGGCGAGTCCCACAGGGTAGCTGTTAATTGATGACAGAGATGAGCCAAAGTCAGTCTTAAGCTTCATCCTGGGAGTTTGCGGGATGATTATCATGGAGGCACCACAGACCGGCTGTGCCAGGAGACACAGGCAGGGGGTCGTCACAGCCAGGTGAGACTGGACAGCACTGGGCCTGGTTGGCTCTGGCTTCCTTTGTGGGCCCTTACTGTGCTCTCCATAGTGTTGGGACAGTGGTCACTGTTCATGATATTGGCTGTGACCTGAAGTGAGTGAGGCTCTGCCAACACCCATCTCCCAGCACCTCTGTATCTCTGTATCACTTCCTTAAGAAGAAGAAAAAAAAAAAACTCTACTTTCCTTGAAAGCTTGTAAAATTGCATACTCAAGACGTGAGGTTTTCTTTAAGGTGTAGTTGTATTTGGTTTGTTGTTGATCTTTCAGTATGAAATACTAACTGAACATTTCTTCCTGTTGTCAAGTTGATTGCAAGTGGAACTGCCAGATGAGTGGAAGACTGCTCAAAGGGAGAACCCAGGCGACCTGGTAGCCAAGGAATCACGTGGGGAGCCCCCCGTCTAGGGTAGGGGCACAAGGGGCTTTAATTAGCTTCTAGTTGAATTCTAAAGAGTGCTTTCACTGGGTTGAAGGAGCCCTGGGTAAAGGGACTAGGGCCCCTTCTCAGGAGACTTTCAGTAGTTTCACATCTTTTGTCAACTGGAACACACTAGGATTAGGACATGAAAGAGAGATAATTTCATGGAGAAGTATCTAATCAAAATTAATTAAAGATAGCCAGCTAGCATACCTGGCATGCAGTTAGCTTTTAGAGGTAGAGTTTTTCCTTTCCACCCACTTCTAAAACATTCTTTTTAAAAAAACATTTTTTTACTGATTCTATTGTCATCAAATCATCCAGCTTTACTTTTTTCTCACTGTAAGCATTGGCACACTGCTGATATTGCCCGCCTTGGGGAGGGGCCCATCTGTGGCTCTAGCCAAGATGGAGAGGCCGTGGAGTGGCATCTAAATCCAGAGGCAGAGTGAGGGCCACCCAGTTCCTCCCCCACCTGTTTCCTACTGGCTGCCTTTGAAGTGGGGAGCTGTGAAATTCAGGATCTCGCCCTCCAGCAGCTCCAGGAAAGACTAAAAGGGCTGTGTGTGACAAGATGTGTGGTTCCTAAGGCTTCCTTCACGTGCTTCTTGCTGAAAACCATGCATGCCTGTGGGCTTCACTCCCCTGAAGTACAAAGGACTGTTTCTTGTTCTTCCCTTGCACAGAAGATAACCTGAGTTACTTTCTGCCTCTCTCAGCAGCAGTGGCGCTTTGCTCTAGGAAGGGTGATGAATCCAAGGTCTGTGTGTGACAGCAGGGCTGTGAACTGAAGAGCCATTGGGTGCCAGTCTGCAGGCACCTGCATACCCAGACCCCAGCAGTGTGTAGACACTGTGCATGTACCTGGTGCTTCCCCAACTGACCCTGCTGTTATCTCCTCTTCCTCCTATCCTGTTCTTTCCACTGCCCCTGTGTGCTCCAAGGGCCCTGGGGTTGCTGGCATCCTGCATCCCTACCAAACAAAACTGCATTTTCTTTCCCTTCAACTTACCCCAGGCACGGAGGGCAAACACTGCCTACACACATGTGGGCCCTCAGTAAATGTTGTCTGCATAAATAGGTGAGTGTTAATGGCCTCCACCTGAACTGGAAACACCCTGCAAGAGGTCGGGGAGTGTTGGTGTGTACCCACTCATGTCAGCAGGCTGCCACACAAGGCCACACTCCCTGCTGCACCCACCCGTCTCAGAGGAGAGACATGCATGCTGTCCCATGTTTGTTCTCCCCGCAGATCCTGCCCATGTGACCATAGGCTCCTGACCTGTGGTGATGCCTGGGGCCCAAGATGGTGACCTGGCAAGGGATTCAGCACCACACCTATCATTGCTGCCCCCTTACTGCAGTGGTGACCAAAGGGCTAAACGCTGAAGTGGCTTCCTTTGCACTGGAAGGAGAAACTGCCATTGTTGGATTCCCTCAAGTTAGAGGAGGATGTGGTGAAAAGAGATAGGTGTTGTGTCTCAACAGGCCCAGTGGGTCTTGTGAGTAAAGTAGATTTGGAAAAGCCTGGCCTATAGAGCAGCGCGGGTACCAACATAGCAGGAGTAACTGGCCTGCCAAGGTGTCCCTGTCATAAAGTAATACAAACAGCCTGCCTGGAACACCTGCCTAGGAAATAGTTGTGCACAGCTATGACTCATGACACAGGCCTCTGGATCTCGGCTCAGGAAATCCACAGAACTGTCCAGTCCTTTCATGGCAGCTATGGAAAGATACAGATCGCCTCTCTTCCAGTCACGGTTGTCCTGCCGGGCCAAAGCTCTTCCTCATCGTGACATCACAGTCTGCCTGCCTGCCTGCCTGCCTGCCTGCCTACCTGCCCGCCTGCCTACTCCCTACCCCCGCCACACACATGCATCTCTGTGCACATCCACCTGTTTGCCGGAAGTCTTCCTTCTGACTTCTCTTCACGCTGCCAAAGACCAAGAAGGACTCTGAACGTGGTGCGGTGCTATGGGATGGATCTGAATGACGAAAGCCAGGCAGGTGGACATTAAATGCATCACAGCAAGGGCAAGTTTTAAGTCTCTAAGTACTTCTCTCAAAGAAAGAGAAGATTAGGGGGAAAGAATATATTTATGATTTTTCTGTGTCACAGACTGTTCTTAACCTCACTCATCTCTTACTTTCATGATTTTACTTTTTAAAACTATCTATATAATAATACAATTGACTCAAACTGTTGGATTTTCTTTGCACTCAAATATACAGAGCTTGATTATTTTGTGGGTTAAAGTAAGTGCTGTGGGCCAACCTGAACATGCGACTATCATTTATAAAGGAATTACTCTTTTTATCTTCCAAATACAGTAGCTGTACTTAGTTTACAGCTCATTCATCACCTGTAAAGAGCCATATAGATTCGACTGTCCTTACTGAAGCAGCACAGATGGCCAGTGTCTCCACAGGAAGTGTCCTGCAGGTGGAGGTGGACCCTGTCCTGTGCAGGATGCCGAAGGCATGGCCCAGCGCTCCACGCCTACGCACCTGGTAGACACACTCTGCTGGGCTACAGAAGATGAACAGCGTGTGCATGTGATGCGCAGTCCGGCTGCAGTGAATGCTCTGAGTTCTGTATGCAGTGCATGTGCTGCCCAAGGCATGGCTTGCTTTGGCAGCATGGGCACTATATTACATAAGCTACACAGTCAACTGCACTTTGCAAGTGTAAATATACTGCACTTCCCATACCACGGTGAAATTTTTCTCTTGCTCATTTACATATATAATAGCAGTTTTTTTTCCTGTAATCTGGGCAGAGAGTTGCATTAGCTTAACACAGTGTACACAGTTTGCTTCCAGTCCTGAGCAGGATCATGTTTTATGATTGAGGAGGAGCCCAGTGGGCTGCGGCAGCCATGCTCCTCAGACCGTGGGGAGCAGGGATAGCAGGTGCGGGGGGCTGTCCCCTTGGAGGGCACAGCTCTGCACTGTACTCTTCGGGGTGTAAAGCCGGAGCCATGCATGATGAAGCACATGCACGCACACACGTGCACATACACCTGCTTTCTGTCTAGGGCAGGGCTGGAGGGCTGAGCTCCTCTCTGAGCCCCACACCATCAGTTTCTCACACTGGCAGCGAGCAATTTCGTAAGCACCAGGCCAGGTGGTGATGAGCAGGAGCTCTCCTACCTCACTGAAAGGATGTGCTGTCACTTCTTAAGACTGAGGTTAGAGCTAGAGTTTCTGACCCAAGATTGTGTTGCTTTAAACAATAGTATTATGGCAGAGGAAATGTTTGCATCAATGTAAGAGGCCTTAGCTTTATTTCTCAAGTCATTTTGTTTTAAAGTGGCTATAGAATTTGCAGTTGTGGATAAAATATAAACCATTTATCAGTGTGAACTAGTTATTTCCTTTCCCTGTTTTCTCTTATCAAAAGAAAAACACATTTGGTAAAGTTATCTGCAGGTTTTATCATGCATTTAGTATCGCAGGACACAGGCTTGGCCTGGCTGCCGGACACCAGAGTGCGATGAGGAGTCCAGGCCTTCAGAGAGCTTGGTGTGCGGCTCTCGCAAGCCCGACTGTGTCTAAGTCTGCCCAACAGCAAGCCTTCCCCACGCTGTCCATTCATGCGCTGGGCTCATTCAGGAGCCTCACACTTCCGTGGCCTGCCAACTTTCCGGGGGGCGCACACCGTTCCCTTGACTGTGTGGCCACGCAGAAGTCAATACTAAACATTCACAGGCAGCCTAAGCAGAAACACAGCCTGACTCTCTGTCCTGACAAATTTCTAAACTTTTAAAAGCTCAAAGGCTCAGGTAGCTTTTTTTGTTTTGTTTTTATCTTTTATTTTTGGTTTTGATCAGGGGAGAAAGGAAATAGGGAAACCTTTTTTTACAGCCCGAAAGAAAATATGTATAACAATGAAGCACATAGAACGGTGTTTCGTTGTTGTTGTTTTCTTGATAACCTATAAATAGGTGTTTGGTTATGGTGTTGGCCCTGCAATTATAGGGCTTATCTCTAATTATGTTAGACATATTTTGCTTTTTATTTCAGGTGGAAGCAAGTAGCGAGCCACATTTACTCACTGCAAGTGGGTTTCCTATTTGCTCTTGTTCCCAAGTCCGGAGGCAGTGAGCCCAGCAGCCAGCAGCCGCGTTGCTGCTCTCAGTGCACATCCCCAGGCAGCTGTGAGCAGCAGGTGCCGCGCATGCGCCGGCTGCTGGTGGGCCCAGCTGCTTAGCCAAAGAAGCACCTGTGGCACATTTGTGCTACCGTTCCAACACTTATACATTGGCCTCGGGAGGGAAGAGCTGCAGGTCACCTGCTGGAGATTCCTTGTCCTGTTGTGTCTTTAACGTGTCTAACGTCAGGAGAAGGGACATTTTGGCCAGGGGAAAGCAGGAACTGCGCTCTTGGGAGTTGCAGGCACCTCAGTCTCCGCTCTGGCTCTGGCAAGCCAGCAGCACAGCGTCCTGCCCTATGTTTGGCAAGACATTCTCAGGTTTCACGGCTGTTTACTTTAGCAGAGGACTTACTAGCCAGCAGATTAGAGTGTTTACTAGATGGTGCACCGTCCCAAGTTCCCCCATGCTAGGTAGACATGGGAGGTCGCTGAACGTGAGCCTGACAGTTTTCAGAGAGGTAGAGAGAAGGAAGCAGAAGCCCCGTGCAGCTTGCCCGTCCAGCTTTCAGAACTTGGGGTCCTGCTCCACTTTAATATTCCCACATCTATAGACTTAAACATTTTTAACAGTCTGCCAGAATGACAGAAAGGAGAGCCCTATAGCGTGGGAGAAGGAGCTGCACGTGGCTGCTGAGCTTTCCCACTGCACGGTCTGGGTTTGAGGGTCTCGGCTGACTTCTCTTCTTGTCTGTTCTTTGGCCTGGGTGACCCCTCTTGTCCTGATAGCTGTGACAGTGCTGGAAATGGTCCTTCATTTAGACCTGGGGCTCAGTGACTTCCTCCCAGAAGGTAGGGAGTTCATGAGAAGCAGACCGGGATCCCAGGCCTACTCTGATATTGAGAACAGTGTTGTAAGAGAAAGCTTGTGGGGAAACACACAGCTGAGAGATAGGCTTCGCTGGGAGAAAGTGCCGAGTGTGCTTCACTGACTTTTAAAAGATTTTATATGACTTTAAATAATCACTCTCTACTGTGTAAGCACTATGATATGTTGTTATATTTAACAATTAACCCACTATTTATGTCTTGTTTAAACTTCCTTTAGAGTACATATGGTTCATATAAAGCAAATGCCAGGGTCATTTGGGGTTTGTATGAAAATGATAATTTGTGAAGGAAAAACAGAGCTTTCAATATCTTATTTTGGTTACACTCTCTATAAAAAGTCTTATGGGATCACTGTAGCCTGAGAACTGACTGTTGGGTCCTCTCAGCCTGGCGGAGCTCAGCTGGACAGCGCTGTGTGGGGATGGGTCCAGAGCCAGCTGTGGGACCCGCGTGGGGTGTGCTGCCATGGGGACACTTGCGAAACACCCCCCCCTCCCCCCGTCTCCAGAGGATGAGCCCTGAGCTGCTGAGAAACGTAGGTCTGCTTTATTTAATTTCCTCTCATTTACCAAAAGACAGTCTATTTTTGTAAAGAAATTCAGGAAATTAGTAAAGCACTTGACTCCATCCGTCACACATCAGTCATTAATGTGGTTGTCACGTTTTCCTGGCTTCAGGAGGCCGTGGCTCACAGCCTCCCTGAGCCCCTGAGAGCTGAGGGGAAGGTCCTGGCAGCCGTGCCTCTGAGCACAGGCTGCTTGCACACAAGAGCCTGTGAGCTCTGCAGGGTGGTGCACGCACTCCCTCCACCCGCGAGCACAGGTCCCTGGCTCCAAAGAGCTCTGTGCTACCGGTAACAATGAGCACTTTTCACTTTTACCCTTGGAGAGAACCACTGCAGCAGCCCTTTACACACACGGTGCCAGCAACCATTGGTGCTGGTCCATTGGTGCTGGTGAGGACCGGGCCGCCCTCAGGACTCGCACCACCCCGGAGGAGCCCCATCTCCTACCTTCAGCAGCCACTGTGTGTTGTTCTCCAGCATGCTCTCCAGCACCTGCAGCCTCTGTGTGGAGTCTTCGTAGTCAAGGGGCGCGTCCCTCTGCACCGCGTTGGACACATAAGGGCTGGACGCAGAGCGGCAGCTGTCCATCTCGGGCAGCAGGAACGTGTAGCTGCAGGGCCCGTGCTGCACCTGGTACTGCTTTCTCCCTGTGCTGTCCACGCTCTTCCGAAAGTTGTTGTAAGCTGCGGCCAACACAAGATCACAGCCCAAAGTAAAGAAAACAATCTGCCACATTCTTTCTTTGGGTTATAAACCACCAGCTGAGCAGACTTCCAGGCACATGTGAGTCCAGAGTCCCGGCTGCCGCCTAACACACCAAACTGTGCTGCATCGCTGAGCCCATCGGAGAAAGCCTTCCTTCTCCTCCTCTCCCAGGGGCAGCCGTGCTCTCTGGTGCTGTCTTCTCTCGGGGCATGTAGTAACTGTCAGACTGCAGCAGGAAGGACAGCCCGGCCACTCGGGAGGGCTGTGTGGGCTTCACAGAGCAGTTTTCACGTCTTTGTTTCTCTTCCCCAGATTCTACCGAGTCAGTATCCGAATCAATCACTTTCCTTCCCTTATATGATAAGTTGATAAGCACAGCCAGACATGTGGAGCTGCTGCTCCGCCCTCCTGGCTTAGCCCTTATCTTCCTGTAGGGGGTCACTAGCCAGGCAACAGGAAAACTCCGAGCATAATGCTCGCTGTCCAGCCAGAGCCGTGGGCTGCAGAAGCCCTGCGGGAGCACGAATCCGGCGCAGGACCCTGGCATGTCCGAGCACCACCCTAATTGAGCATTTCCTAGAGAGAGCATGGGCTTGCTCCACCATGCTAAGCTGGCAGAGTATCTGAGGTAGTAACTTTAATCTTCAAGTACAATGAGAGTTCCTGTTTTTTCCTTTAGGAATAAAAATACTACAAATATGTGAGGACTGCAGTTTATTTTTGCTATTACAAATAAAGAGGAAGACATTTGGCTCTTGTAAACTGTTCCTTTTTTAGAGGGAAATAGTTTCATTGAGATTGTTTGATTGTTGGCCTATTACCTACGTTATACAAAACTTTCATTTTAAACCAGTTTGCTATTGTTAAATACAGTTAGAAGGATTGTTTTCTGAGCTGACAGTTGTTCCTTAAAAAAAAAAAAATTCACTGAAGTATTTAAAATACACGAAGTATATTTGCCTGATTGATGATGGATGTGTTAAAGTGGAAAAGTCAAAATTTAAAATACATGGAGAGGGAACACATACCTTTCTCCTTTATTGCATAGGATTTGGTCAGATCTCATCATTTTCTGGCATATTATCAATTAAATGAGTCCAGCTTGATGCTGGTCTTGGGCAAGCTCCCAGTGCTGATAATTTGCCAGTGATACTGCGTCTGTACGTGTCAGGAGCTGCACTAGCTTGCGAGACTTTTCTAGGTAGCACTGTGCTCAGCTACACCTGACAGTCACTCCCTGGGTCACTAGGCTTCCTGCTCTGGAGGCTGCACAGCGCAGCCTTGCCAGCCTGCTGGCCCAGCTGGGGGTATGCGTACTATCTACCTGCACAGATGTGGCTTGCGGAGGGAGGGTCAAAGAATGAGGGTTCTCAGGTGCCCCTGGAATTTGCGCATTAAGGCATGCTTTCCTAGCATCTGTTTTCAAGAGAGCTAATTAGTTAGGCTTTTAAAAGTGCACCCTATAAATGGACTGTTTCCTGGATCACCTCAAGGACAGGCATTTGTACCTAAGTGAAGTTTGTGGATAGAAATCACTGGGCCCGAGACTGCACTCTGCCTGAAATGCAGGCTGCTTCCCCGTGAAGCTGACGGGCTCTGTGGCCTTCTCACGGATGCAGAGAGGTTCTGCAGCCCTCCTGTCAGCCACTGCTGTTCAGCAGCATGGCTGGCACACCATGGCAAGCTCGGCCAGCAGTGGCCAGCATGGCAGGGCCTGGCCCTTCGTTCATGAATGCTGACACTGGAGTTTCTCGTCCCTGTTGCCCCTCCAGCCTGCTCCATGTGAGAAAATAGAGACCACCCTTCACTCACTGGCTGCAACAGGTATGGCCATGGTTTGCTGACCCCTGAGTGAGAGCCTGGGGGCACCTTCAGAGGTCAGGACACAGCCCGCAAGGCCACTGTGCTACACACAGCCAAGGGACATGGTGAGCTCTCTCTGCCTACTCCTAATGTGGTTCCTAACATGGCCAAGAAGTATGACACGTGCCAGGAAGGGTCTCCTAAGAGGCGTTGAGAAAAAACCCTGCTTTGAAACTGCATATCAAGGGAAGTAGGACAAAGTGCTCAGGAGATGGCAGTGGCACAGACCAGAATGTGGCTTGTGGCTATAAGGGCCACATCGAGACCATGGGAACACTTGTTCAGACAGTGCTGCCCCAAGCTGAAGCAAATGACCACTGTGGAAAGGCAGAGGATGTCTGAGACTCTCTCATAAGACACTCGTTGGGCAAGGCCAGGACTGAACTGTGGCAACCCTGCCAGCCTACAGGTGCACGTGCTGTGGCTGCCTAAAGCAACTTAGATCCCTCCAGTCTGGAAGGAGGCTTCATCGTCATCTCTAGGCTGTTCATTTGCCCAGTTTTCCAGTCTTGGGCTTTCCTTGGTGGCTTGCTGACAGGATACCTAATGGCAGATGAAGATACAAAGTGAGAAATATTGTCACAGGATTGCCAGGAGCTGCCACCTGCTGTCCAATTGATTATTGTTTTCCTAACAGTTTTGTCAAACAGCAGTGCACAGTGCCATGTGCTTTCCTCATCACGTCCATTCTCTCCTTATGCTGTGTGGCACTGGCTGAAAGGGCAGATGCTCCATGCACACTCTCCAGCATTGACTCGAGCTCTGCACTCTGTGCTGGCACCAGGGCGCAGAGTGGCACCCACCACTTTCCCTGGAAGTGGGAGGTAGGCCCGGCCCATGCCTGCGCATCACCCACGTTGCTAGGTTTGCCCTGTCTGGCTGAGGCCATGCCCAGGGCTGCCCTGTGGGTTGAGGCCTCCTGGCCCCAGAAGTGTGGCCTGATGCTGCAGATACACAGTCACCAGAAGCAACCTGCAGAATTCTGTCAGACATTTTGTTCACTTGATGGCATCACAGGAAGCCAGAAACCAACAGAGGATGTGCACTGCAACTGAGTCACAGCACTGGAGTTGGTGACCGGGAGGCCTCCCTGTCACCTGTGTGCCGAGTCTCAGGAGGCAGTCCTTCCTTTGGCCAAGTCAGAGGTGGCTGTGGAACCTGTGGCTGACCTGGGAGGTGTTGCTACTTTCCCCACCACGCCATTCAGCAGCCCACGTCAAAGCCAACTTCCAAGGGCAGAGTGAGGGGCTGCCGTCCACCAGCCCCAGGGGCTGGTGGCTCCCAATCCAGCATGCTAGCTGTGCCTTCTCCCTGCACAGCCCTGGCTGCTCCACTGTCCTCACTGCTACCGCCTTGGCCACCTCCTCAGGCCTCCAGGGGTGATGACTTGTGGAGGCATTCTTGGCCCAGCATGGCCTGGGTTTTGGGAAAGTGCCGTGTTGGTGTGATGGAAACTCAGGGCTGAATCACCCTAAAAACGAAGCCGGGACACTGTTCTG
Source organism: Ctenomys sociabilis (assembly GCA_004027165.1). NCBI lineage: Eukaryota > Metazoa > Chordata > Mammalia > Rodentia > Ctenomyidae > Ctenomys > Ctenomys sociabilis. The sequence continues at coordinate 53,466 of PVKA01003896.1, forward strand.
CAGACAGATGGGTACACTCGGGACTCTTGGGCGCCCGGCGTGCTGGAGCTGGAAGGAAATTGAAAGCCATCTTGGCCATCTCTCCTCCCTACTCTGGCGCCTTTTAAAATTGGTGAAATAAAGTAGTCAACATGTTTCTGTGCACAACTAACTACATGTCCAGTGTTCAGGGAAGCCTGCGAAGGCTGGTGCCACACGAAGCTGTTGTCAAAGGGAAAGTTACTTTTGCTCCCTCGCAGACTGGAGACAGCAGTTAATGGGAACTGAGGAAGTACCCACACAAAAAGGAGTCCTGCAGCCTTCCCAGATCAGCCCTCAGGAGCGACTCCTTTGTGCACATCAGTTCTGCCCTGTTTTGAGAGTTGGAGCTGGATCTGAAGGACACATATGCCTCTGTGGCCTCCCGTTATGCTCTCAGAGCTGCTTGCGGGGTACACTGCTCTGAACTTGGAATCTGGCATGTGTGAAACGTGATTCTCACCAGGGGATTTGAGAAAGTACCAGAGGAAAGCCCCTTGAAGTTACTGGACAGACAGGAGTTCTGAATGGCACTGTGTCCATAGACACCACACACAGCTCCTGCCAGCTGGATGAGGAGACCAAGCTCAGGTGAGACGCAAGAATGCCACCAGCACCGGGAGCCCTCTGTTCCCCAGACCTAAGACTCGGAAGGAGAGCTCAGAGCTGCAGTGTTTGCTCAAATTTGAATGTGTCCAAGCCCAGCCCCAATCAGAGAGCATGGGGAGTCGCCCTTTAGTCCTGTCTGTGACCTCTGTGTAGCACAGACACGCACCCTAGCAACAGACCCAGATGTTGCCACAGCCTGCCTGGCCTGTGGTCTCCAAGCCGGACTCGGCTCATGCGGCAGCTCATAGCACACACCAGCATCCCAGCGCTGCGCCACCTGCGTGCAGGGGCTGCCTCGCACTGGGCACACATCAGCCTCTGCATTGGCACAGGCAGAGCCAAAGGTCCTCACCCTCGCAGACCCCCGCAGGCCCTGCGAGGGCTCCGTGAGCCTCAGTGAAACTTTCCGTGTGCAGCCGCCCACACTGTTGTTTTTCTGGCTTTAGCCATCCTGCCTTACTTCACCTGTGCCTTCAGTTTCATTGCCTATGGAGGGAGGCGAGGCACCTCACAGAATAGAATTGGTCTCTGAAATGAAGTGTGGTACCTAGCTTTTAGCCTCTGGCATAAGATAGTGGGACCATTATATTTATGCACAAAACAAGTGTTATCTGCTTATAATCAGCTACTGGCTCTATATGATTCACCTTGGTGAGCTCTGAGGAATATACATCTTGTTAACATCAGCTCTGGCCGCCCGGGGAGGAGGAGGCCTCTGCCCACTGGGTTTTCAGGCCATTTCCTTTCCTGTGAAACAGCCGCTTCCCCCCCTGTCTCGCCAGTGTTTTCCTCCGCCATAGATGGAGAAGACCTCCAGGGGACAGGGGACCCAGGACTAGAGAGTGACACCTCACCGTGAGGCTGGGCCGCCTCCCTGCTTGCAGCCGGGTGGCTTCTGTTTGCCATAGAACTGCGGAAACTATCAGTGAGTGAGCATGGAGGGAAGGATCGGGTTAGTAGCTTGAGGAAGTCCGAGTCCCTGACTCCCAGGTTTCGGGCATGCTGCTCACATTAGTGGAGTTGGAAAAGTACCAGGGCTTCTCTGTAAATCAAGTGTGTACTGTAAAGTCATGTGGGCAATGGGCACATCCATCTGAAATAAGCCGCATTAGATAGGACACAATTAAAGAAATGAGAGTCTTAAATCTTTCATTCCACGCTGCCACAAACCAGCACGGCATCTGCTTTCCTTTCTCACTTTTATGTCATGCTGTGTATGCTGGGTGACCTTACAGACTCAGGAAGGAAGGGCTTTTTATTTACTGGTTATCTGAGAAATAGCCAAGTAACATTTTGTAAACTTGCCCCACAAATTCCCTGAATTTTTAGATGTACTTTAGTTTATATAACTATCCTGCTGTACAGTTGTCCCAAATGTTGTTTGATTTTTAAATATTTTCATTCTAATATTTATATGGAATATTTTATCTTCCCATCAAAAAAAAAAAAAAAACAAATGCCAAAAAGGTCAAGATATAAACACATCTTTTAAAGGCAGTGGGTAAAATTTTCAAACAATGGGTGAGCACATTAGCCTGTCAATATTTTTGCCAGTAATCCTGTGTCCTGTTTTCTCCCAGTAGAAAGAAATGCTAAACATTCCTTTCAGTGGATTGATGTCAGCAGTGACTGTTTTACCCATGACCCAAGTTAGGTCAGACAGCCTTTTCTTTGACTAACACAGTATTTCATTTGAGATTTTGAGGAAGCTTTATTAGCTATCATTTTATAACTAAATGCTCCTAAATTCACTTCAACAAAACTGCAGGTTCCATTGCTTCTGAACAATATGCCCAGATTCTTTATCATAACCATCAATAAGAACTGTCTCAATATTTCATACAGTGAGTTTCCATTTGATAACGGCTTAATGCCACCTACATTAATCTTCATGTAATCTAAATTTATAAGATTTTATCTTAATTATTAAGAAACATTTTTTAAAATAGATAAAAATGTCTTAAGTTCTATTTACATTAAGATATATTATCTCTCTTGGTTGTAGGTTAACATAAATAAAATTGCTTATGTCAAAGATGTAAAAAGAAGCACATGACCCTTTTTGGTTTTCCCATCCATCTGACTAACTTGCTGTGAAAACGCCTTCCTGTGGGAAATCATGCTTGATTGTGGAGTTACTTGTACAAAAAAGTAGTTTTTGAAAAATTACATGAGAACTGTAATAAATAACTATGTATAAAAGTTATGGCAGTATGTATAAATAGTCATGCTACTTGTATTTAAACATCTAGAAAGACTCCTGCCAACCTGGAGCTGTGTGAGGATGTCCAGACCCTGGTAACCCCCACCACTGTCCCTAGCTCTAGTCCAGTCCCATCTGTAGCCACCCATTCTTCCTCAGAACTTTTCCTGTCCAGGAAGGCTCTGAAGTCAATGAAAGACTGGCACAGAATAGAAAATAAAGGAAGTAAATTGTGCAAAGACTGTAAAGAGGGGACATTTATAGAAATATTGAGGTGCTTAGTTCCTGACATCTGTTTCCCTCAAGAAAAAAAAATTCCAATAATGTTTTAAAAGCTTAGAAAACATTCTACCAGAATACTTACAGGAAAAGAAATTAAGCACTTTCCCTCAAAATCCTCGTGCCTTTCAGTGACATTTTAAATTTATACATCAAGAAGTCCTGCCAGATTACATTAAAAATTAAAACTGCAAGAAATGGCACCTATTCAAGAATATCAACTATCAGATTCTCTTAAGATACTCACCTGCACCCCCTGCTGGCCTCATGGCCAGCGACAAGCAAAATTGTCCATGTTATTAAAGTCATTCATGGAAACAATACGTAATTTAAGACACAAGTTGGTTGCAGCTAATGTACAACCTGGAATGCTTTTATTTTAGTTTTGAGGCACACAGTACCCTACAGGCAGAAGCTGGGCATCAACACTTGCGTGTGCACATGCATGCACACCACGAAAGCCTAGCAGTAAACCTTCGTCATAGCAGATGCAGTCAGAGCTGTTTCTGCCTGTTCTGGTGAGAGGGCAACTGCCCAGCGAGCCCCACTGTGAGGTGATAGAGAAGGAGTAGTGGACTGTGCTGTCAGCCACATATGGGCAGGTGCAGAGGCCCAATCCCACTCACAGCCAGTGCAGAGTCTAGCTGCCCAATGTCCCCAAACGTGACACACAGGCCTCCGCCCCCAGGACTGTCCACAGGCAGGCAAGGCCCACCTAGCTGCTGGAGAATAATCCTTTCAGGATGGGCAGAGATGTTCACTCACTCAGAAGATTGACGCTCACACTGCCAGCTGCACTGCTGACTGAAAAACACTGCAATAGAAAAAGTGACCGACTGTGGACTTGAGCTGCTGGGGCAAAGGGCAGAAATCAGCTGGAACAGCCCAGCTCAGCCTGCTCAGCAGAGGACCAGGTACCTTGTGCAGAACAACTGGGTAGTGAAGCCAGAGGAGACCCTCAGCTCAATACTAAGGGCTCAGAGCACCCAAGGAGCCCCACAGTGTGACTCTAGAATGTGCATGGGTGTGCCAAGAAAAGCACGGGTCGGATGTAGAGTCCACTTGACAAGACCAGAAGGAACAGCAAGCCCAGATGAGCACAGGGCCCTAGGGAATGGAGTGAGCCTGAGACACCTCTACCCCATGTCACCTGTCACACCCTCAGTCTTTCTACACTGCCGAGCAGATGAACAGGGATAGTGTCAGCCATGATGAGCTCTGTAGACGAGGGTGGACTGATCACCTCCGCCCTCAGCAAGGTGGGGAAGAGGCACTGGTGCAATGGATTGATGCCTTCATGGACCACACATTTTGCAAGGAGCTGCCCTTGCTGGGTTAGCTGCCATGGCGAAGAAGGCCTGTGAGCTAAGCAATGGGCCAAGGGCATGGGACACCGAAGTGAGGCAGAAAGCCAAGGTGAGAGCATGGAGGATGTGGAATGAGCACACATAGCAAGCTGCATAACCTAAAGGTCAGGTTTAAGAAAATGAGACGTAGGTGGTATGACAAAGGCCAGTGCTCCCACCAGGAGTGATGGCACATGCCTACAGCCCAGCTGTTTGCAAGGTTCAGGCAAGAAGATAACAAGTTCCAGCCCTGGCAGTTCAGCAACTCAGTAAGACCGTCTCAAAACTTAGACTGGGAAGACAACCGAGTCTTCAGGTTCTTGGCGCTGGTCCAGGCACCATAGAAATAGAGAAGACAGGGTGTCCCAGGTAGAAGTCAGAGGCCAGGGTGGAGGGTAGGCAAGGAGGGGGCTGGAGTAGGAACCCCAGGAGCAAGAAGCCAGTTCTGAGCTGAGCACTGGCCCAAAGGCAAGCAAAGAGCTGAGCTGCTGGTCCACCACAGCCCAGTAAAGCAGCATGGGCAGCATGGGGGAGTGTGGGGCTCTACTGCGGCGCAAGCAGTCATGTGCAGTGACTACAAATGACACGCCTTCCTGTGGAAGACACAGACCCGGGAGCAGGAAGACAGGCAGATTCCAGACCACTGGAGCTGCTATGGGACAAGCCATGCCAAGAGCCAGATGCACGCAGCCTCATGGAGTCCATGGCCAAGAGCTCCTCAGATGCATGGAGACCAGGGCCAGCCATGTGCTGTTGTCTCCATGGCTGCTCCATAAGGGACCAGAAGTGACAGCAAGTAAAGAAGGGACAGTCGGGACCAGCAACATAGCTCAGTGGACTAAAGCTCCTGCTTAGGTAAACACAGGGACCATGGTTGGATTCTGGACACCACATGCCACGCCAGCCCCACCCCAGGGCAGGTTGAGCTGGCCAGAGTCCCCAAGAATGGTGGTGCACACTTGTAACCCCAGCACTAGGGAGGCTGAAAGCCAGAGGCTCACCACAAGTCCAAGCTATATAGTGAGACACTGCAACAAGGAGGAAAAAGAAGAGGAAGAGGAGGAGGAGAGGAGGGGCCAGGAGGAGGAAAAAAAGAAGAGGAAGAAGATGAGACTGTCCTTGGTATTGCCAGTGATCCAGAATAGAATGAAATATGCAAGATGCAGGTAGTGGCACAGTAACTTTGTAGGAACTGTTGTTTCTCCGAGGCCCCTGTTACAGGTGAATCCTGTCCCCCTCTCATGGTGACAAATGTTTGCTGGGCTCACACATAATGACGTAGAATGTACCCCGCAGTGGGGCAGGGTTGGAAGGCGGCTAAGCACACTGGAGTAATCATCCTGCTGGTCCTGGCGCTGCTCCATTGGTCCTGTTAGAGCTTGGCATACACGATGTCAGGTAGGGGCCGCTGCATGCCCTGGCCTTCAGGGTGGCCTTCCAGTTCTCCTGCACACCCCACACAGCTGAGTGACTTGAGCTGAGGTGGCCATGATCTGTGCCTTCACCCGCCTGCGGAGTCCCTCACCTGGGAGCTGTCTTGACGCACGGTGTTCTGAGGAACCTCCCCGAGTCTATCTGACCCCCTATGTCTGAATTCTGAAACACAGGCTTCCCTGTTATCTCAGGACGGCCTCTCCCCTGGGCCAGCCAGGGCAGGCTTCTCTTTCAGCAGCTCTGCATCGTGGTGCTCAGCCACCCTGTGCTGATACCAGGCGGCCCACAACCCCAGAGCAGAGCATCATGGGCCTCTTAGTGGCTCAGGGTGAAGGGAATAGATGGACATTCTTTCTGAAACTGGTATTCTGAAAGCACTCAGCCAGACCCTGCAGCTGCTTGCTAGCCGGTATCAGTCCTAAACATTTTACTTGGCAGAAGAAAAGTAAGAAGACAATGAGGCTTGAAGCCTAAAACTGGGAAACCCCTCGTTCCATAATGTGCTTATTTATTTAAGCAGGCTTAAAAATAGGCCTATTTTCAGTACATGAGAACTCATGTCCAACTTTGCTATGACTATTTTGTTTAGAATATATGTTAAATGTCTTGATGATTAAAAGAGAACAATACTTGATTGCTTTCTAAACATAATCTAAACCTCACTCTGTAGTAACATTCTTCCATTTCCAGTCATCTGATTTACCACAGAATGCCTTTGGAGACAATAGAATAGGACCCAGCATAAGGCAGAGCCTCCCAGGACTGTGTGGGAAGCACATGGCTGGAACCTCCATGGCTGGGGCCAGAAAGGAGAGCACAGTGCTGGTGGGGCAGGGCCCCTGGCTCCCACAAACCTGGGACCTTTGTGCCAGTTCCTCTGGTGGTCCAGAGAGCAGGTGTGAAGGACACAGAGCTGACCAATGCGGGGTAGCGGACACTGAGGCTCCCAGGAGCTGCACCCCATCCCAACAGTGGAGGAGCCAGCAGCAGCGCCCAGACCAGCAGGCCGCAGCAGAGCCTTGTGCTTGGGCTGTGGCATCAGCTCACTTATGCGTGCTTATGTCTCATCTTTGGCCTGTGGGGTGGGCATCTATTGACCCTTGTCTGAGCTGTCACTGCCACTGGTGGCTCCACAGGGTGTCTTACTGCCAAGCAGATCTGGGGCACTTTGAGCACTCTCCAGAGCCACAGCCATCCTGCAGCACCTCTCTGACCACCTGGCCCTCGACACCTGGTGGTGCTGTGGGGAGCCAGGATAAGCTGTGGTTAACACCCTTGGGTGTCTAGGTTGGATTTGTGACACACTTTAAAAATAATGCCACAGACTCAGACACTTGGGGAGGAGGGGGCTTGAGCTCATCTTGTACAGCCCCAAAGAGCTGTGAATTCCTCCTCTTCGAGGAATGTTTACATTCGTGTCAAAAGCCAGGGTTTAGTGAACCATAAAAGTTCAAAGTTAATGCAAACAAGAGTTGCCCCAAAACATATTTCAACTGATTTAAAAGGAGACAAAGCAGATGGAAATTATTGTGAGAGTGCTCTTATGGCTCTAGTTCTTTTTTGTTTTAATCTTTTCTTATGCTGCCTATTTAGCTGCCTGTGCCAGGGCCTCCAGATTGACAGGAAGCACATCGCCAGTACACAGTTCACCAGGTCTGACCTCACAGAGCTCAGACTTACAGAGCAAAAACTCAAGAAAAGGTCATTTCATGAAACGCTTCTCCATGGTAGTGAATGTCGCCCGCTCTTTTCCAGTGTCTTAGGTATGGAAGTGCTTCTCAGTGACTGTTTAAAGTGACTATGCAACAAAATTTCTTTGCCTGCTTGCTTTTCCCAAGCACAGATGCAGCCTGGCTGGATGTGGCTATTCAGGAAGACCTTACCTGCAGAGTGCAGTCTTCTGCACCATTCGGTCCCCACGTGCTGCCCAGCTCCACACTGCCCCCCATTTAATGAGCAGATACTAGCACCGAGCTAGCAGGAGCACCCAGGCACCTCAAAGCTGAGGTCCTTGGCAGGAAGCGTCCTGGCAAGGCTCCTCTGTGGGTCCAGGGAGTCCTGGCAGCCCCCCCATGCCCCTGGTGGGCAGCCAGCAGGGCTGACACCTCAGAGTGAACCATCTCCCAGCACCTCAGGCTGAGCACTGAGGCAGCACTTACTTTTCTAATGCTTTTAGACCAGGATACATTCTCTCTTTTCTGAGTTTTGCAGTGGCAAATAAAGAAAATTGCAGAAATGGGGGGGGGGGGGAATTGTGGATTCTCTGTGGCTGTATCTACCCTGTGCTTGAGCCTGAGCTCCCTGTCCAAAGAAAGCACGGGGGCTCCGCGGGAGGTGGACGCTGCCCAGGCTCATGGCACGGGCACACCAGGCCGCAGCCCCTGGGAGCCCGGGGCCGCCAGGGCCTGCTGTGAGGAAGCTTTCTCCACCGCCACCCCTCAGAGCTGCCTTTCTAATGTCACAAAATAAGAGGCTGCTGGGTTTTTTGTTTTTTGTTTTCTTTTCATGAAAGTGTATTTTAATGAAAAGGCAGCATCTTGATGCATCCCTAAGTCGTGCATGGTGGCTCACACCAGCAGTCCAAACACCACAGAAGGCAGAGATGGGAGACTCCCTGAGGCTGCCTCTAAACCCAGTAGCTACGTGGTAGTAACGTGAAAGCTGTGGCGGCACGGATGTGGTGTGTAGTTTCCTACTGTGAGCCTTCGTGTTACTGCACATTCACTCTGGCTGTAACTGCTAATGTTTTCTGAAAGCAAATGAAGCCATCCTTCCTTGAAAGCAGACAGTTGAGCAATGATACAAGTGGGACCAAATGAATTTCTCAAGCTTCCTTGAGAAGATAGCTTTGCCTAGACAAAATATACTCCCTGCCAACTGCCTGCCTGGAGCGATGCTCCCAGTGGCCCTGTGCCTCTTCAGCTGCACACGAGGCACTGTGTGTCATCCTACACAGGCCCACACACAGGGACGAGCAGAAGGAGGCCACTGCTCCGCAGCTCTCATGTGTGCTGTCTGCAGTCACGGGCTTAGGTGTGCACATCAGAGGGCCATTCGGGCAAAGACAACACAAGGGGAGGCCAAACAGGGGTCTCATGTAAGGTGCATACAGATCTGGCAGGGCCAGCTGGGGACCCAAGGTGGGATGCAGAAGGTCCACAGGCGGGCAAATCTCAGGAGGAAGACAGCGCAGCAGCAGGACAGGCTGAGTTGGAGAGGTGTAGGAACGCTCCCGTGTGTCCTGCCTGGCCCCAGGTTAATGTCATGCACACCTGCATGGCCAGATGTCCTGAGCGAAAGCTCCCCGTGAGAACCTTTGTCCCATACAGCCCCTCCCGCCACAGCATGTGGCTTCTTCAATCAGGTAGCTACACTGTGCTCAGAGCCTTCGTGCTCAACCTGACCTCAACCCTGCTCGTCCCCGGTGTAGTAAGTAACTACTGCCTTTTTTTTTTTTTTTATTTAATGTATTTATTTGGTACAAGCTCTCACTATGCAGCTCAGACTAGTAGTGAACCTCCTGTCTCAGCCTCCCTAGTGCTGGGACTACAGGCATGCTCCATCATGTCTGACTTCAGTGGCCTGCTCAGCATAGGACCAGCATGGCATGCAGTACTGGGATCAAACCTGGGTCCTTGAACCTGCCAGGCAGGAACTTAAACTTCCAAGCCATCTCCCTGGCCCAGGAGCTGCTTCTTTTTGTCCCTGGTGTGGTACATTGATTGGTGCGCATGCACAACCACTGCTGCCAGTCTGGATTAGCTAGGCCAGAGCTCTGTGTGATGCCCTTTGATTTAAGCAGACCTGAAAGAAGCATGACTCACTGAAGAGGGGAATCACAGAGGGCCACGCTGGAGTCCAGCTGCTGCCTTAGCTGCTGTCTCAAGATTGCCCTGTGGCTTGGGCCCGTGTTGCTACTGCTGTTGTCTCCCCCACACCCCCCAGTGTGTTTTCCTGTGCTCCTTCCACACTCCCCTCTTGTGGTCTGCGCTGTGGCTCGGGGGCTCGGGGCAGCATGTTCATTCTGTGATCACTACTCCCATGCAGATGCTGCCTGTTCGTGGTGCCAACCACTGGACATCTGCATGCTTTCAGTCTTTAGCTGCTGGGAGTCAGATTGCGAATCTGGTTTCAGGCAGAGAGTTATATGCAATTACGAGTCACTTGGTGCTTTTTAGGAGAATAGCTGTCCTGGGCCCTTGGTGGTTTGCTAGGGATGCCGAAGCTTCCTGGCATAGCACAGTAAGTCTTTAGAAGGCATTGTTACTAGCAAGGAAAATTGCAGCTGCGAGCAGAGGCACGTACTTGTGCAGCTCTGGCCTGAGCCCAGGTGGAGATGAATGGCAGGGTCCTGGCTAGCAGCAGGATCGGTTCTGGGGCAGCCTCTGGCTCTGCTGATACCCTACATGAGTGGCCTTATGCATGCCCTGGGGAGCATCCCCCCTGGGGTCAGAGTCCAGGGGTTTAGTCTGACTTCAGCTCGAGGCTTCTCTGAACTGTTTACTGTGAACTATCCACAGTCCAGCCACCTCAGGAAAATGGGAAAGAATTCTCGCTCTGCCCATGAGGGTGAGGGGGACTTCCGGTGGGGCAGGTGTAGACAGTGCTGTGGGCTGGGTGAGGCCACTCAGGATGTCCTCCTCCATCTTGCCCCTTCCTGTCCCTTCTCCAAGGAGTGGCTGCAGCTGTTACCTGATTCCCAAGCAGGGCTGACCACATAGTTCTCTGTCCACCAAAAATTGAGGACTCCAGACTCACTTAAAAATGCCGCAGCCATGGTGGTACCTGAAAGAAAACTGCAGTATAGCAGTATTCAGAAGTAAGGTGGCTTTTGGAAAGGCATCTGGTCTGATCATTGTGGGAGGCTGAGGTAGCCCCTCCCTGTACATACACTAGTGTCCTGAGGAAGTCTCAGGCAGAGAGGGAACAATGTTTAGCCAGTGTCAACTTGTTTTTCAGGTTCAGAGACCTCACATTTTATTTTTTGATGTAAACATTTGTGTGAGGTTTTTTCTTTTATTATGATGGCATAATAATTTTACAAAACAATACATTGCAGCATATGTGGTGTGTTTCGATCACATATGCTCCTTAGCTGCCCTCATACCTCTCCCGCCCTGAGTCCAGCGCAGCCTCCACCTAACACCAGTTCTTGGCCCCCTCTTGACACCCTGCCCAGTTGGCCTCTTCCCCTGTCCTCCTTGAGTCTGTGTCTTGCCTGGGTCTGACCCCAGGGACACGCTGGGGTGTCCACCAGTCGCATCTGAAGGAGCCCAACCCTGGTGGGGAAGACTCGGGTGGGAGTGGGAGGCTGCAACACTGGGGCTCTAGTTGTTGACTTGGGGACCATCAGGAAAACGTAGTCAGCAAGGGAGGAAGGCAGGCAGGGTCCACAGCACTGCAGGGCCGCCAGGGGAGCCCTCGGGTACTCTTCTGCCAGTACTGACTGGCTCTGCTTATGTGATCATTGCATGGAATTGGAGAACGTAGTGTTCAGAATATCTAGATGTTAGGTGGACGTTGCTTCTTCCCCTGGTCCCCAGGAAGCCAGGTTTGTTTTGTAGTGACAGATGACAGAGCGGTGTCGTGACCTGGAAGGCTTCTGTGGGTACTCAGGCCTTAATGATGGTTTTCTCACTATTAAGGATTCTTTTCTTCTTTCTCAAAAAACTGTTGAACCCCTGATTTATGGGAATCTCTTTGAGAACAAATTAGGAATGAGGAATATTTATATATTATACTTCCTCTCTTTCCTCATATTTTATGACTGAGGATATTGACATGAAAACAGGATCTCTGGATCCAGTGAGTTCATGTACTACTGATTTCCCACCAGAAATTCCAGGCTTTGTGACATCAGTGTGTACTAGTCTGGATGTTGCTTCAAGAGCAGGCATCTGGAAATGATGAAATCCTGAACAACAGGAAGACAGGTTAGTGGGGGAGGGGAGGGGAGGGAAGGAAGCCTCGCTGAGCCCCTCCCAAACGTGCTCACATCCTGCGTCGCAGCGTCCCGTTCGCTGGGCCAGGCAAGGAGCGCAGAAAATCCCCCATCAGTGGCGGTGCACCTGTCTTCCTGCATGGCTTCCAGTGCTGCTACAGACAGCAAGGGGCGTCTGAAGGTGCATTTATATGTGAGTCACGGTACCCATGTCACGAGGCTGATAGGACCTGAAGGAGTGGCCCTGGTGACTGAAGAAGTCTCCACATCTGTGCTTGCTAAAATGAAAATAATCCCATAAATGATCTCATTTTACTGCATTTGCAGTGTTGGCCCCATTGTATAGCTTTGTGCATTGTAATGTGCTTTATAGTAGCAAAAGCTAGAAGCATTCAGGATTAGAAGAATGTTTGAATAAATCCTGCAGGTGAAGAACTGTTCCTAGAGTGTTTAGTACCAGGGGACAGTATCCCGAGATTAAATAAAAAAGCAGGAAGTTGAAACCACATGACAACTGCGGAGAAATAAGAATGGACAGTAAAGCTAGAATGGATACTGGGACGGACCGGAGGAAACAGCGTCCTGCTGTGTCTCCTATGCCATCAGTCGGGGTCACTTCTTGCATGAAGAGAGGAAAGCGTTCGGTATGTGTCAAAAGCCAGTGTAGTCAAAGACTAAGGCATAAACACACGCACACAGATGATGGGAAGCGGCAGCATTTGGTTCCTCAGTCAGCAGCCTGGGCCTCCTGTGGGAGCTGCCAAAGACAGTAGTCTTTCACATGCAGTGTGTAGAGTGCCAGTCTGTGCTGAAAAGTGTCACAAAAACAGCTTTCACAAATAGAAGCAAGAACAAATATGAAAGGATAAGTATTGAAAAAGATGAAGAGCAGACTAGAGTCCCATCTCACTCCTGTACATTGACACATGTAGCCCTTCCACATCCACAAGTGGGCAGAGGGGGGGTTGTCTCCATCAGTGCAGGTGGCTTGGAGGCTCCACAGGGCCAGCACATGGCCCACCCCACCCTCCCCCACTGGCAGACACGGCCCAGCCCTCTTCTTTGTGCTGCCCTGGCTCTTCACAGATGTAGCGACTCGCTGCTTGTCCACCTTTGCCACACCCTGTACTTCAGTACCTGTGCCCACTGCCATTTAGCTGCACTGCAGCTGACCTCCAGGCCCTCGCAGCATCTGTGACAAACCATCTGAAGCTAGTGAGTGATGGCCCAGGTAACATGATCCTCCACTGGTCCCAATCAGCCGCAGTCAGCCATGGAAATTTCCCCTGGAAATCCCCCAAGTGTAAGGCGAGTGGTGAAAGGGGCAGGCATGTCCCCTCTTGTCCTCTAGCTGTTAACAGTCTGCATGTCCTCGAGCACAGCCATGCTGGCCTTGGTGGGGCCATAATCTGTGGCTCTGCTCAGCTTTCGGGAACAGTGACTCAGGACAGCCAAGAACTTGTCACCTCCTGCTTCTGTGCTGTTGTTGAAGTTTGAAGGATAGATTTTATAGAAGTACACCAGGAAACACTTAGCTTCTGTGTCATCTTGAATAGAGAGGCATTTGACTCCTTGCAGTCTGGCTTTGTCTAAACCCGGAGGAAGGGGGTACCTTATTCTGATCTGTGCTGATGCCATGTTCCCTTAAATACAGGAGCTGAGGTGGTTTAACATGTGTCCTGGGTAGTTGATGTGTCTTTGCACGTGCTCTGTAAAAGTCTTCCCACTTTGCTGTATATTGGGTAATTTTGAGAATAAAATACGGGGGGAAAGCCTCTGGCACAGAAGCAGGGTGAACTCCTATGAGGTCATTGGCAGGAGAGCCTTCTGCACAGTGCAGACGATCATGCTAGTAACTTCTTCCTCGACACCACACTTCGGGCGCATAGAGAGCAATGAAACATGGTACATCCCATGCTTCCACACTCAGCTTTGTCAATCCTGGTGTTTTATTACACTTGTTTCCATTTTTGTTTGCTTTTAATGAGTAAAATAACATACATACCACACAGTTGTACCCAGTGTTATAAAGTGAAAAGCCTTTGGATCCCCTTCTTCTAACTGACTCTTGTTCCTCTTTCCCTCAAGGTAACCACTACCCTGAATTCAGCCTCCATCACTCACACACAGTTATCATGGAATTTATTGATGATGGGTTTTTTTTGGTAATAGCGGAATTGAACCCAGATACTTGGCATGGAGTTGCATTCTCCTGCCACCCCCACCTTTTTCTGAAGGGTCTTGTTGAGTTGCCCAGCCTAGTAGGAGCTCATGTTTCTGTGTTCCTGGGCTATTTCCATGTGCCTTTGGTGCGCATGTAAGAGCGAGCACCCTTAGGTGCTGGCCACACATCTTCAGCTTCAGGCCAAGGACCCTGGGAGAAGTGTTGATATCCTGGGGCTCTGGTCTTGGGTCTGCTGCTGGCTGGCACCATGCCTTGACCCAGCTCCTCTCTCCTGGCATCGTCCGCTGGGACAGAGGCAACACTGAGAGGAAGAAAGCAGGCGAGACAGTTTTCTACCTTTGTTTCTCACTTAGACCTCAGGCTCCAAGAGACTCCTTGAGGACAGGGATACAGCAAGGCCTCGGGCCAGGACTGCCCCCCCCCCCCGTAGATGCACTTGCTGCTGTATCCTGGAGAGGCACAGAGGTAGAGAGGGCAGCGGGGAACCTGGAGCTCACAGCAGGCTGCAGTGTGGGCAGCTCTGCCAGGAGCACCTGCTGCCCTCAGCTGCACCAGAGCTGGCGAGCCCTGTGTCGGTAGAGGTACCAGGGCTCCTCACGTGGGGCTGTGTCCAGCCACATGTGATTCCATGCACTCTAGCTCTCCTAACTTTAACTGGGAGCTACTTCCAAATGCAGCACTCCTGCCTGTGCTGCAGAGCTCCTGCCCCTAGCAGGCCCTTGCCCAGGGAACAACTCTTCAGAGACAGCAAAGATGGGGCCCAGGGTTGCCCCCACTCTGCTGCGGAACCATCCAGGACAGATGCTTGCCTGTGCTGCATGATGCCCATGGCTATAGGGGACAGTTGGTTCCCTAGGCAGCCCTAGCTCAACTAGTCTGTAAGTACTTGACTGCATGCTCACCTGGCTGGCTCTCTGGTAACAGACTAGTGGGTTTGCTTTGTTCACTGACGAGAAGCTTCTAGAAGGTCCTTGTTCCCCACACATGGCCCCACCTCTGCTGTTCTCAGCTGGAGTGAATACACACACAAGCACACACACACTCACACATGTACACATACACACTTCTTCAGCTGGCCTTAGAGAAAGGAGCTGGTGTAGAGGGGGAAGCTGTGTGCCCTGTGGATCCATCCTGTGTTTGCTCCCAGGCGAGGACATGTGCAATGGACCCAGCTGTCTTGGGCCCCTCTTCCTGGTATCCCTGAGAAGAGCCACCTGAGGCCTTGGTCTTTGGAGACCCACTGTCCTGTTCCATACATGCCAGCGTGTGTCTTTGCCAAAGTACAGGGCTTTTAGGTTAAAACAAAATGAGCTTGGGGGCCTGTGGTTTAGCTCCATTGTTTAAGCACCTGCTAGGGCAAACAAACTGAGTCAGGCATAGGGGACCACGGTTTGATCTCCATCTCCACATGCCTTACCAGACCCACCCTTAAGGCAGTTAGAGCCAGAAAAAAAAGAAAAAAAAAAAAAATTCAAAAGGAGCTCTTGCTCTCCCCTGAACTCTGCCAAAATGTGCCCTGTGTTGCTATGCGCACGCACACACCCACACATACATGTGCCTTGCTGAAGAGCAGAAGGACAGTGTACAGAGACCCACAACCTCTAGTCCATGCATGTGTAAAAGCACCAAGCCTGCTTAGATAGCACTCCCTAGAGCAGGGGTACACCAGGGTTTTAAAAGCTTGAGAAAAGTGAAAATTCACAGAGCACCTGGGCAAAATGCCTTTCAACTCAATAGCATACTCGTAAAAATAGGCCTCTTCCTTGGCTCAGGGCTTAAAAAGAAACCTGGTGTTGTTACGTGATGCCCTAAAGGAGTGCCTTCCTGCTTATTCCTTCCTCACGGAAGGATGTTCCCAAGACCATGCTAAGCTGGTGGCAGGAATTATTGACACCTTTGGAATTCGTTTTCGGGTGACTCAGGCTTCTTCACCATTATCCAGGATTTAGTCAGGGACCGCATGACGCCTGTTCCCAACGGTCGGTGACACGGCAAGAGGGAGAAAACGAGGATGTGCTTTTGTGCATTATTCTTATCGTGATGAATGATGCTTGTTTTCCTCCCCACTTTAATTAGAATGTTTCTACATTTGCCAAAGAAAATGTTGGAATGGAGACAAACCCTGAAATTATAGGAACAGGCCCTGATGTAATAGCTTATTTGTGAAGGAAGCACAACTTGTTTGGTATTTTATGAAAGCAGGAAGCACAGAACCTCAGAGCACACAGTACAGCAGATGCTCAGGTGCTGGCTGAGTCATCTGTTGTTGGGAATCTGCCCTGGTAGTTTTCCCTGCATTTACTTTTTATCTTCAATTTGTGTTTTTGAAAGTAGTGGGGATTGGATGGGGATAGGAAATTACAAAGATTCAATCAGAGGTTGTGTACATTTTTAAAATCAGCTGGCAAGAATAAACAAAGCAAGCAGGAAATCCTCTCCTTTAACATATGCATGTACTTTTATAATTACCTAGGTAGAAAATGAGGAAAATTAAAGTGAAACAACAGTTTGCTTCAATGAGCTGCTATTTTAAAAGTGACCATGAGACAGAGGACGTCTATTAGAGGTTAATAAGGCTGAAAAGTACGGAGGCCTCCTTTATGCCCTGCAGGCTCTTAAGTAGTCAGTAAAGTAAAATAGCAGTCCAGAAACAATTTAACAGCTTGATTCACCCAGAATCAGCAAAGCTGGAGAAACGTCTGGAGCTTAGCTTGTTCTGCTCAACACAGAAACCTTCAGGTTGGAATTTCCTGTCCTTTTCTGAAAAAGTAGGTCAGGGTACTGCTTTACAATAGGCAGAGCTCAGTGCTGGTGGCTCGCAGGACAGGCAGATCCTCTTCTGGAACCCGCAGAGAGCCTGCAGGCCCCAGGCAGAAAGGCAGATCAGGCTGTGCGAGAGGACCCTGGCCTTCCCAGCTTGTAGTAAGCACCACCCTGCTGTCCCCTCTGCTTGTCCTGCCAAAGGGCAATGCCTTCTTCTTCTCCTTTTTTAATATATTTGTTACAGGGTCTCACTACACAGCTCAGACTCGTAGTGATCCTCCTTGCGTCAGCCTTCCTAGTGCTGGGATTACAGGTACACACAGTGCCAACAACCTGCAGGAAGGGCCGGCATAGCATGCAGCACCAGGAATTGAACCCGGATCCTTGTGCTTGCCTAGGCAGGTGCTTAGACTGCTGAGCTACCTCCACAGTCTAGTGTCTGCTTCTTGACACATCTCCCACGGTCCAGGTCAGGGGTGCAGCCCCCAGCCTCACCCCCAGAGGCCAGTAGAGACTGATGGAGCCACACCTTTTCTGTCTAGATTTGTCCGAGGTAGCAGATATGCCAAACAAACTTGTGGCTTCTCATGTCCCAAGTTTCTTTTAGTAAGGTTGGTTCACTTACCAAGTAGCATTGCCAGGAAGTGACAGGCTCTTGGAAGGGTTCTGAATGTCATTAGGATAGGTGGGTGATACTAGGTGTCCCAGGAGGCTGTAGAAGCTGCTCTGAGCCCTGGGGAAGGCTTCCTATGACAGACACACTTGGGTCCCTTTATGGCCAAGGGGTGGCCCTGTGAGGCATTCCCTGACCCAGATGAACCCCTCTTCAGCCAGGCCAGCAGGCCTGGCTTCTAGCCTGGGACACCCTGACTGTGCCTCATAGAGACAAGTAGCAGAGGTCTCTGCACCATCAACAGGCCAGTCCTGAGGGCTGCAGAGGTGGACAGAACCCTGCCCTGGTTCCACCACCAGACGAGTGCCTCTACTGCTCGAGGTCAGCTCCTCCGTGCTCTCAGGAGTCTCACATGGGTCACTGCCTCAGATGTGCAGGAGTACCCTTCACCTGAAGGGTCCATTTCAAGTCACTGAATTTGCCAGCCCCCTGCCAGGCCTGTGAGATCACTGTGTCCCCTGCCACCTGCTTCACCATCAGAGACACAAATGCCACTCACTCCACACAAGCACAGAGCTCGCACCCAGCATCTGTGTACCCAACACAGTACGTTTCACACACAAATCCATAGTGACAAATTCCAACATATAGACCACACACACACACACACACACACACACACACACACACAACCTTTCTCTGATTAGAAAAAGCCAGCTTTTCTGGGAAGCCTTCCCCACACTTCCAAGAGTACTCCATTCTGCCTCTTCATGGTTTTGTGGCTCTGCTTTAACTTTACCCTGTAGACCTGCAGTGGCACAATGATTCTTGGTGACTCTGGTTCTGTGTGCCTCCTCTGCAGGCCATGCTTCCCAAGAACAGGTACTTTTTCTGGTTGTTCTTTTCCCTGAGCCCTGCATGGTACACTGAGGCCTCCCCATAAATCGTTTGAGTTACATGATGGACAGGGTCAAGCAGGAAGATGGTAGGGTGCCCTGGTCAGAAGGAGAAAGGAGAGTGCCAGAGCCAGATCACAGGGCCTTAGAGACCCCGGAGCACCCTCCCTGTTTGGTGAGGATGCCCATGGCAGCCAGAGTCCTGTGGAGTACTCAGCACAGCCACATCCCTGTGGCACCTGAGCTGCAGTGCTGCCTGGGACGTGGGAGGGGTGATCTGACACTTTGAGTCCAGAGGCCCTGGAGAAAGAGCTGGGAGAAGGATGCTACAGAGCTGGAGGAGCTGTGCCCCCCTTAGAGTCCCAAGAAGAGCCCAGGGTGGGCAAGGGTCCTGCCCACAGCTCACTTCCCCTCCCTAGTGCACAGGGAATTCCTGGTCAAGCTTTGTGGCTGGCCCTTTGGTTTGCCAGTTTGCTGTTTGATGCTTTCCTTGTTGTTTACCACCTCCAGGTATCTGTAGACAGATCTTATCGCCTTCCCTCTGAGTCACTCTTGGCCCAGCTCACAGTTCACACTTGGAGCTCTGTTCCTGGGTCTGACCTCTTGCCACTCTGAAGCAGACTTGTTTTGTGTTTTCAGATGTTATTCCTTTTAGACTATTTTAAGAGATGCAATAAACTAAATAAGGCCTGACCTACATAGCAGTGGTCTTGAAATAGAATAGAATTAAAGTGTATTTGTGTGTGTGTGTACACTTGTTGTATACATGTGTGTACATGTCTGGGGTCTGTGTGTGTATTATTTTGATGTGTACATACGTGCATAATGCTGTGTGTGTGTGTGTGTAGATATGTTCCTCTGTATGAGTGTGCACAGCCAGTGTGCCCCAAGTGTGCTCCCACTTTCCTAAGAATGAATCTATTTTCCTAGGCCTAATTTTTTAAAAGCTTGAACCCAGGAAGTGGTAACTGTGCCCCATCCACGCCAGTGTACCTGCATATCTGGAAGCCTTGGGGCCCCTCAGGGCATGCTTATTTGCATGGTCCCCTTAATGTGTTCTCAGAGGGTTCTGAGGTCCACACTCCTGCCCACCCTGCCCTTTCCAGGCCATGTTGCTCCCTCCTTGTCCCCTCCACTGTGCCTGGTGCCAGCCAGTGTGCACTCTGCGGCTGTGAAGGAGAGGCCAGCACCGGACAAGCCATCCAGACCTCGGGGCCCCCTGATTCTCACGCAGCTTGCATGCTCTGTCAGGCTGAAGCAGAACAGAAAGTGAGAGCAGCCAGGTCTCCAGCAAACTCTGGCCACGCTGACTGCTTCTTGGGTGATCCAGGGAACTGCAGTGGGGCAGGCTAGGAGCAAATCCAGTTGCTCAATACAAAGGAATAAAGAAAAGATAGAAGGCATCCTAGAATCACAAATATTTAAACAGAATGAAAAAGAAATTCTCTTGACCAGGGAGATAGCTCAGTGGAATAAGTGCTTGCCTGGCAAGTGCAAGGCCTGAGTTCTGTTCGATCCCTGGTACCAGGGATCGAACAGAACTTTACAGGAAAAAACTAAGGAAGGGAAGTTGTGTCACCAGTGAGGAGCCAGCCTCACCTGCTCACCCTGAGGTCTCTTGGCCCCGTGCAGTGAGAGCAAGCCAGGGGTGAGCCAGAAGAGCCAGACCCGGAGGCTGGGATGGTTGCTTGCATCTGGACCTTGTGTTCCTTTCCCCAGTGCTGACAGCCAGGTAGGATCTATGTTTTCAGTGCCTGTGGCAGTGTCTCTTCCTTCTCAGACCCTGCTGCTTTAGGGTCCCTGACTGCACACAGTTCCTCTGAAGCAGCCTCGCAGGGCCTCCCCACCCTCCCCTACTTCTGCAAACAGGCAAGACTCCCAGGCACATCTCTGACCAAAGATTCTGCAGTCAGGAACCCATGAAAAGAAAAACAGCATGAGTCTTGAGGCTATAAACCCCAGGGAGGACTGCAGGATGCTCTGAATGGACCAGAGGCCTGAGAGCAGAGGCTCAGGCTCCGCCTGCGGGTACCAAGGGGGAGGCGTTGAGGCCACACCCGGCCTGCACCTCTGCCAGGAAGCCAGGGTTGCTTGTACTCCTCAGCTTTGAGATTTTTGAGAGTCATTTTCATAAACTTCAAAAATCTCAATTGCTTTTAAAAATAAATCCAAATTGATAGGTTTCATTTTAATAAAACTTGTAAGCAAGTTTTCACTTAGTTCCATGGCTCCTAAGGACAGACAGACAACTGCAAGCCCAAAAGGGCTACAAAACTCTAGCGAGTACTGTATAAGGACAGGCAAACTACCTGAAGGCTTGAGGTGACAGCATTGTTCCCTTTATTTGTACACAAAATAAAATATCTAAACATCTAGTGAATTTCAAAAGAAAGGGAGAAAGAATCTTCTCAGAAGCCGGGGCGTGGTGGAGCAGGCCTGTAATCCCAGCACTCTGGAGGCTGAGGCAGGAGGATTGTTGTGAGTTCGAGACTAGCCTGAGCTACAAAGTGAGCTTAAGGCCAGCCTGAACTGCATAGTGAGACCCTGTCTCAAAAAGACAAAAAAAAAAAAGAAACTTCTCAGAAATCAAATATTCATTGCAATTCACACTTGAAAATTCCCAATAGGTCTCTAATGCATTTTATAAAACATTAAGATAAAATATGACTTTGCATAAAAGCTTCATTTTAAAAATCAAATCTGACCTAGGGCTGGGGCTGTAACTCCATGGCAAAGTACTTGCCTAGCATGCTTCAGGCCCAGGCTTCTATCCTCAGCACCCAAAACTAACTAAATAATAAATAGCCTGAGCCGGGCGTGGTGGCGTGTGCCTGTAATCCCAGCACTAGGGAGGCTGAGGCATGAGGATTGTTGAGAGTTCAAGACCAGCCTGAGCTACAAAGTGAGCTTAAGGCCAGCCTGAACTGCACAGTGAGACCCTGTCTCAAAAAGACAAAAAAAAAAAAAAAAAAAAAAAAAATAGCCTGACCTATAAGAGGTATATGGTCACTCTGTTAAATTAGATCCCTGCCCTCGGGGCCTTCCCTTGGTCCAGCAACCTGAGGTAGTGTTGTCAAGGACAGAAGCAAACACCTCTCTTCCTGCCTCCTCCCTCCACGGACATGGTTACAGACACTATTAGGGCACAGTCCCAGTAGTGAGGATCCAACGGATAAATGACATATGACCACAGGAAGCCAAGAAGCTGGTGGGGTTCAGGTTGGCCAGACCTTTTGGAGCTGAGGAGTAGGTGTATATAGGGGAATGTCCCCCAAAAGCAGGGCTCAACATCTGCAGAAGAACCTTCTGGAAGGTGAGCCAAGAGGAATGGCAGAGCCTGGCATCCATGCCAGGGGGTGGAAGCAGCACAGAGCCTACCGAGGCCCATGACTGGGGCTGAGTCCTCAGTGTGACAGACCTGTCATAGTGATTTTCCCAGTGCTAAGACAAAATACTCAACACCACAGCTTCAACCGCAAGAGATTTAATTTGGCTTATGGCTCAGGGGATTCAGTCCATGGTCTCAGGGAGAAATCATCCTGTCCTGGTGGAAGGACAGACACAGGAAAGCTGGTCACTTCTGGGCAGCCAGGAAGCAGAGAGGGAAGAGAAGTGTGTTGCAGAGAGGAAGGGTCTTTCTGTGGCAGTAAACCCTCAAACCACAGCCCCAGCGTGCCCCCTTCTAACCAGGCCTTCCCCAAGGCACTACTGCAAGCTGTGTGCACCTCCGTGGAGTAAGCTGCTCATGAGTTTTGTGCCCACATAATCCAGTCACCTGGCCTCCTGCCTATCAGCACACAAGACTGGTGGGGACCGGGTAGCTCTAGACCGTAACAGGGTTTCACCTGCAAAGGAACACCAGGAGAAAAGCAGGTACAGCCCACAGGTAGCCCAGACAGAATGGTGCAGTGGGAAGCAGGCTGGTCTTCAGGCTGAGAATGCCTTAGGTGAAGTGTTTGTTTTCATCATTCAAGTTTTTTAAGGCAGAGATCCTGTTTTTATCTTGCTTCAGTTGATGGCCAGGTCAATAATACCCACTGGCAAAGTCCTTACAGTAGCTCCTGGCTGTTGGAACTTTTAATGGGCCAATGGGTAAATGGCCCAGGCTTTGAGCCACTCAGACTCTAACTCTTCCCTTGTTTCTTGTTAGAACCACTTGGGGAGAATTTAATACATGCTGCTGTGATCACATCACCTTTAATTGGATCCATGCACATGACATGGTGGCCTAGATTCCTGCAGTTATTTGAGAGCTTGTGTGGGGTTCTAACAGCAGCGCAACTAGTCACATACCCCACATCCTGCTGTGTCGGGGTGGTCATCCTCAGCCCAGCAGCAGCTTCAGGGGGACACACATGGAGTGGTGGGGGGAGGAAGGGGTGACCCACCTGCCAGCCAGATCAGCCCAGTCCACCCTGGAGATGCATGGGTGGGCAGATGTTGCAGCCAGATCACCCTTACATGTCTTACTGGAAACTTTGGTGACTGCAGTAGCGTCAAGTTAGATGATGTGGGTATCCTTGCTCAGACTGGGCCTCGCAGGACGCTCACCTGGGGAGCTTTAGCAAGGACCAGCACTGGCCTGGCCACTCCTAGGGCTCTTGCTTAGCCAGTTACCCAGAGACACAAGCATACTCTTTTTTTGTTTGTTTGTTTTTTGGCGGAACCAGGGATTGAACTCAGGCCCTTGTGCTTGCCAGGCAAGCACTTATTCTACTGAGCTATCTCCCCAACCCCAGCATATTCTTCTTGACATCCTAGTGCCTGACCCTCCAGTGTAGGAAGTGGTGCTCTGCAGAACCCTGTGGGCTTGCAGAGTGCAGTGCTCTCCAGATCTTTGCTTAGCACTCCCAATTTTCCATGGCACTATGGATCTGCTCTTCTGTTTTATATATGGCTTGCAGATTTTTTGCCATCTACCAGTTCATTTTTAAGGATCAACTAAAAGTTTCAATAAAACCAAGGAGTGATTTCCATGTGTGCTTCATTGCAAGCAACAAAGGCAGCTCAGCACCGCACAGTGCCCAGAGATCCTCCTATAGGGGCTGAGTATGTGGATCCAGCTGGGCAGCCAGCAGTGGCCCCTCAGGAGAAGCCCTGGCCTGGAGTCTGGACAGGCTTCCTGCAGTTCTTGAAAACTATGGGGCATGAAATGCGGATTACTGGCTTTTCTGAAAGTTATTTGTGGATTCCCCTGATGATCGTGTTCCTATCACTTAGGAAGCCTTTAAAACTCAGGCGGCACTGTAAAAAGCCAAGTTTGGCTCCCTGGGAGCCTTGCTGATGGCTGTCTGCATTTCATTCAAAGAAAGGGAAAGAAAAGCCTCACCAAGAGGTCTAGCTCAGAGCTGCCCTGGAGGGCCATCGCTGCCTCACTGTCACTCAAACCATCACAGACCTGGTTTCTCAGGGAGTTCCCTGGCTAAAGGCAGGTGCTCCTTCCCCCAAGGACCTCTCAGGTCTGCCACCAGGGCCAGATCAAGCCACCTCGGCCCTGGCACCTCCTCTTCCTTGCCATTTTTTCTAGATAAATTCTTTGGAATTTCTGTTTTTTGTTTGTTTGTAGTGAGCTTTCTCCACTATAACCTCCTCCTCATCTTCCTAGTGTCCTCCTTATCTCCCTACAGCCTCCCCGTCATCTTCCTACAACCTCCTCCTCATCTTCCTCCATGAACCTTCCTTCCTCCTTTGATGTGCGCATCTCTGCTCCCACTTTCAGAAAGAAAGCGGATTCCTCTGTGCTTCTGCATCCAGTCTTTCACTGCCGTCAGCTCCAGGTGCTCCTCCGGCCAAAGTGACACACTTTGGGGGGACAAGTCCTGCTACCTTCAGTAATACCTGTGGACTGCCATGAGACAGATATTTGTAAGACAGCTAGAGTGGCATCTGGATCCTGGGAGGTGCTGAATGTTTATAAAACAAAGGGTGGAATACAGTCTTGAGTCCTAGACAGGCCAGGCTTGGAGTGCCCATGCCTGTTTAAATGAAAGCCAGGCAGGCAATGAGCGCTGACCTGTGGTATGGAGGAGGCTGTGTGGGAGATATGAGGTGCTTAGGGCTGCAGGAACAGGACAGAGGGCCTGTCCTGTGTGCTGCCCAGGGCTCAGACTCCACGCTTGGAGAGGGGACATGAGGAGCCACAGCATCTGGTGTGTGGGGAAATGGGGTCTAGCAGGCCGAGGGACCATAGAAGAAAAGCAGCAGATGCTACAGAGGCTGAGGGGACAGATGCCAGGGCGGGGCACAGCATCAGTGCAGTGCAGGTGCCTGCAGAAGGTCACATTCTAAGGAAATCAGATGCCCTCTGGCTCTCCTGGGTACAGCCTCAGTGCTGCAGGGGTGCACAGTCCACATGGAGGCGGGTGTGGCTCCACCCCGTGGTCCCTGCTGACCCTCCCTGGTCTGGGGCTGCAGGAGCCTAGAGCAGGCACCCAGCAGAGGCTCTGGGTCTGTGGCTGCACTTCCTGCGGCCTTGCATCCCTCACTCCTCTAGGTCTTGGCATGCTTGTCATACCATGCACAGCAACAGCAGCTGTGACTCTACATCTTACCCTTGTGGGTGTGTTTACTTCTGAGCAAGAGAAAGTAATAATAAGCAAGCGAACGCAGAACAAAATGTGAGTCCTTCAGGGGATGTGCAGGGGCTGCTGGGCCACCCTGAGTTCCTGAGAGGAACTCCTCATGGATGCAGTGCAGAGACGCAAAGGCTGAGTTTCCATCAGGTGTCTTCACCACATCCTTACCCACGGCCTCTGCAGCAGGGCAGAGCACGTTGCCTGTGCCTCCCCAGCCAGGCCAACTGGGCTCCTTCAGGCTTAGTTCTTCCTCCTGTCTGCTTTGCTGCTCTGACAGCGTTGCCTGAGGCAAGGAAAGACCAGCATGTGTCACCCATCCCCTTCTTTCCCCCAGGCTCACGGCTCACGACCTCCTCCTTTTCCCGGGGCAGGACATTGCAAAGCCAGCAGCAAGGAGTGTTTCTATCAGGGCAACTGTGCTCTCTGGCCCTGAGCCGTCCAGGACAGGAGTGGCAGAGCCTTCGTGCCCCAGAGACTGTGCCACAGATCTTCAGCCCATCTCCCTAAACTCAGAACACGAGACACCTGTTTCCTTTCTTTCGAAAACCACCTTTCTAGTTCTTTCGTTAACGTTTCAAATTAAAGACTCCATTTCTGATCAGTGGATTAAGCAGAAATGAATTGCACCCAAGGAGGCCACGGGTAGCCTCCGCTTATGCTATGGGAGATTGGCTCCTCCAGGAGCACACTTTGCTGCTGCGACACCTATGACAACTAAGGCCCCCCAGGGGCTGCTTCGCCTCTGCTCACCTCTGCACCCATACCTGACTGCTCTGCCATTTCAGGTTCCTGTTTCTCAGGTGGGTGGAAGCCAGATTAGGGACCCTCAGCCAGGCCTCTGCCCTCCTGGACTCTGCCCCTTGTTGACCCTCCCAGCTGGTGGCAGCTGCTTCCCAGGCTCGAGTAGGAGCTGTCCTGAAACCGTGGTACCCAGGCCTCCGGGCGCTGTGCCTGTGCACACTCCAGTGGTCACCACTCAGCAGCCCTAGCTGAACACGTGCTGGGCACTGAGCACCAACAATGAGGCCCTCTACCCTTGGGTTCTGGCAGGAGAAACATGAACAAATGAGGCAAAGGTTGACCTGTTGCCTTAACAAAAGTGCAACTATAGCAGAAGAGTGAGGCTGAAGAGGCTGGCATAGCTACACGGGGCTGGCAGAGGAAGCACCTGCTAAGAAAGGGGAGTCACCATGCGAAGTTGAACAGAACATGGCAGCAGGAGAGAGGTCACCCCAAGGCCCATGACCAGTTTATCTGGGCACTGTGGAAGCAGGGTAGGGCCAGATGAGCAGACCAGTTCTAAAGGCAACCATGCTGCTACTGCTGCTGCTGCTGCCCACTGTGAGGCTCTGGGGCTGGGCTGGGCTGGGCTCTGTCCTGAGATGGCAAAGGCTGAGGCAGCATGGACTCTGGGGAGGAGTCTGGCTGGTGAGGTTGCAGCTGGCGGACACCAGCCCAGTGTCATAGAAGCACCAGACAGACCCGCAGTCACCTGAGCAGAGGAATAATGTAGAGGGTGTCATTGGCATATAGGTGCCCTGCGTCCCCTAAGGTGAGATGGGGTCACCAAGAGATGAGTAGAGAGAAGAAAGGGCCAAGAGTGGGTCCTGGGGGCCCAGCATTGAGGGATTGAGGGGTCAAAGAAGAGAGTGCCAGGCAAGAGGAAGCCACTAAGGGTGCCCCAGGAGTGGCAGGGGCTGTGCTGCATGCAGCAGAACTTTATCCCAGTGGGGTCTACTGCCAGGCTTCTGCGGGATCCAGCCAAGGAAGCAGATAGGAGGGATGAAAGCACTACTTTTATTCCTAACCCTAAACCACAGGAAGACAGTGGGCAAGACTCCACCCTGGGAGGACCAGGGGAAAAAAGCACAGCCTGCCCTGGCAGGTCTGAGGGACACAGCCTCTGCAGTTGCAGTGGGAAGTTGCTGTGTGCACAGATGCTGGGCACCTAGGAAATATCTCTATGACCTCCCTGCACCCAGGGTGATGGGAAGCAAGGCCATGGCCATGTTGGAGTTGGGGCTGGACAGGTGTGAGCAGCCAGCAGGGAGAAGGGACCAAGTGGCTTGAAGCATGTGGGGCTGCTTCAGCCCCAGATGGAATCCAGCCCTGCTCCTGGACCACAGGTATCAGGCCATCTGCAACCCCCTGAGAGGGACAAGTGATCAGGTCAGCCTCTGCGTGATGTGGGCATCTCCTCAGGTTGGTGCTAACCCTCTGTCCTGCATCTTCCAAGCCAGCTGTATGCCTTGGCCCCCTCTGCACACAGGAAGCAGGAGGCATCCCTGGCTCCCCAGTGGATGCACTGGGCCCCTTGGCCTGGACCCCCCTCTTCTCCCAGCCCCATCCCCTGCCCAACTGTATTCTTTGTCAGATCATCCTGTTTTTGCCCTCAGCCCCTCCATTGCTGCCTCCTGCAGTGTAGCCCCTCACCCTCTCTTATTGTAGGGCACCCCACAGGCAGACCCAGGCCTCACTGCACACACATACTGAAACACTGTCAGGGTTAGCTCTTGTGATCACTGCTACTACAGATCCCACTGCACCGTCCACACCCCACCCAGGCTCTGGTAGGAGCACACCAGGACCAAGGTGCCTGCCTCCTTCAGCACCTAAGGAGCCCAAAGCCCTCAGCTCCTTTTTCTTTGACTCCAGTGCAGCCATGGTGACATCTACTGCAGGAGCCCCATTTCCTGTTCCACTTACTGTGCTCTGACCTCAGCACATCCAGGAACCAGAGCTATGTCCTCCAGGTCTTCACTCTTGGTGCCTTGTGGCCTAATCCCCACACAAGTGAGGAACAAGTTGGTGGGTGCCCTGCATCAGCATGTGCAGGTTCGCCTGCCAGGAGCACTCCAGTCTCATTCTCCAGCTGCCTTTCCCACCTGGCTCCCTGAGTCCATATCATCCCTCCAAGCCTCAGCCCTGTGTGCCAGATGCCCGAGTTCAGATCCCTGGGAGCCCTCAGCTAGTGGAGCTGCTGAGCCCGCAAAAAGTAACCAACACAGTGGCCTGCAGGCTTCTAGGGAAGCGCCGATCCCAAAGCCTCATGGAAGAACAAGCTGTTGAAGCTGTTCTTGAAAAGAAAGGCTTGTCAACAGATGGAAAAACTGAAAGAAAACGTAATTCTAATTGTTACTTTATCTCCTAAATTAACATGCAGGAGAGCTGATATTTTCATGCATTTCTGTGAACTCAACACACAAACATCATGTAGCTATGTATGGCAGGGCAAGAAGAGGCAGAAGACACAGCCTGAGGTTCTGTGGGTGTTCTGGAGAACAGGGTGAAGACTGTGTAGGCAGTGTTTGGAAAGGATGTGTGGGCCAGGGGTAGAGGATGCTGGCACAGGCTGACAGGTAAACGTCACCAAGAAAACCACCCAGGCTGTAGGACCAGAGATATCTGCCAGGGCGGGGTGAGTACTTGTGCTGACCATCATACAACTGCACAGCTGTGCACCACCAGCCAGGAGGGTGCTGTGCTTCCATATGTCACACCGAGGACACCTGATTCAGATGCCTTCTGGCTAGACACTCATTGCTGGGACACAGTGACTGACACCCACAGCTTACAAAGGATAGGTCTTTTTAGCTCATATTCTCTGTCCATAGGTGACTGGCCCCATGGCAAGAAGACATGGCAGAAGAATCTGGCCGAGGAAGAGCTCATGGTGGCCAGAAAGTGGAGGAAAGGGTCCAGCGGGAGGGAGACACGACCTTCCTGGCCACACCACAGGCAGCCAGGCCCATTCCTAACCATGAGCCAGGGATGAGTCCCCCTAATCCAGTCACCTTCCAGACGTGTGAGCTGTGAGGGTCCCTTCAGACCTATCCCTTGAAAGGCACTTCGGGATGAGGCGTGGTATGACCTCATCATGTGGCTGGGCGTGCATTCATCTCTGCTCCTGGGGAAGAACACAGCTGTGGATCAGCCAGGACTGTGGGCCCAAACCCCTATTCAAAGCCTAATGCCATTTCAGCCCAGGCTTCCTTGTGGAGCCTCCGAATGCCTGCTGGAAATGTTTCCTCTAAGGGCTCCATACAGTCCTAGAAAGGTGTCTGCACCTCCGTGCCCAGCTCCATGCCTGTGGAAGCTTAGTGAGGAGATTCCACGGGTGAGCTCCACAGGGGGCCTGACCAAAATCAGTGTCCTTGGCTGGGGTTAGTGACCCATCAACCCCAGAGTTTTGTTTCTTGGTCTTGGGTGAATAGCTAGGATTCCTTGGAGCTAGGAGCATGGGAAATTGTGTTTTATGTAGCTCTGTCAACAGTCTTTCCTGACTGACTTCCAGGCAACTAGGCATACAGGATCAGAGCGTGACCTGTGGCTAAGGTGCACACAGCAGTGCTCTTAAAGCAAGCTGCTACCTCTTCACCTTTTCCATGTTGGTCTTGTCCTCTCAAGCAAGGGCTGGAATAAACTCATGGAAGGTGTCTTCCTCTCCACAGCTGCCTGCTGTACAATAGGTCACTGGATGTCACCACTAGCAGAGAACTGAGAGGCAGCAACTCTCCTGACTGCTCACCTGACCTGTTTGTTTTGGAGCCAACTTGAGCCCAGCACCGCCAGCAAATTCTATTCAGTCCCTTTTGTTCTGTGACTCCTTTTAAAAAGACATCCGGGTTATATGGGGCAATCTAAGCTGCACTGGTAAAGTCCACTTTCCTAGACTGCACACAGCCGTCCTGGCTGCCTGGTTCTGGTTTCATTGCCTTTGAACTTTCGTAGCCCTAGACGTGAAGGGCTGCTGGCTGTGCCCATGACTGCTCTGCAGGTGCAGCTGGATTCTACCTGCTTCTGGGATCCATCCTCCCCTCAGAGAAGCTGGTTCTCTTGTGTGCACCTCAGCACACTGCACATGTGCTTGGTATGTGTCTTGGGGCCAGAGTCCATGCCACGCAACCCAATAGTTCCACTTTTCACTTGTCCTTTCATTTTTTTTTTAAGCATTTTTAGCTAAAACTCTTAGGTCAGTATAGATGAGCTGGTCTGTCTGAGGCCACCTTGAAGTGACCACAGACCTGACACCCCTGTGGCCTTGCAGACACCTGTCTCCTGCCATCTCTCATGCCCACAGGCCAGGCTGCTGCCTGCCTTTTGGGAGGAGGGAACAAGTCAGAGCAGACTCCTGAGCATTGCTGCAGCCAAGAGGATGGGAGGGCACAAAAGTAGCCCACAGGAAATTCACCTCAGAATCTGTGCGAGTGGTTTTCTCCCCCTCTGGGGGTGACACATAGGTGAGGCCCACAGTGTCACGGCCTGCAGTTTTGCAGTTTGGCCTTCCAGGTGCACAGTGGTCCTCCTGTCCTCAGGGGCCCTGGTTGTGTCCTGTGCTTCACACCACCCCAAGGATGAGTCTGTGCAGAGCTTGGCCACACGAAGAGTTACCTGTGCAGTTTCCCTAGGGAGAACATCTACCAGGTTCCCCAAGGCAGGAGCTGCTAGCACATTGATCTTTGCACACACTAGGACTACGTCTTAGGCACGTCCCGGTTCAGGTTTGATTCTAGAAGTTTAGTCCTTCATGATACTGCCAGGCATCACCTTATGCATGGGAAGAAGCAGTGTTTGTGGTCTCCAGTGATTTGAGTAAATCCATTTCTGGATTTTGCTTCCTTTAAATTCAAATGGAATAAAAGTAAGAGGAAAAAATTGAATTTATCAACTTGTAGGCTTTAAAGGCAGAACTATATGAGTCTCTGTCACAGTTTCTTTTCTGTAGTTGCTGGAACAACAAACCTGACACCCACAATTAAGGAAAGAAAGGTTTATTTAGCTCACAGTTTGTGAAGGTTTCAGTCCATAATCACCTGGCTCCAAGGCAGAGTGGCTCAGGACAGAGGGCAGCTGTTCATTGTGGTAAAAATCAGCAAATCAGCAAGAGCATAGAGGGAGGAGCAGTGGCAGAAAGCTGACCCCTCCTTACATTGCATTCAGGCTACCTGCCCCAGGGCAGTGTAGGACTCACACCCATCATCCCAGCACTGGACCATGAATCAGTCACAAACTAGCAACCTGCCGCATGACTGCATGAGGCTTTGGAGGGCATCTGGACAGAACCCTTAAGTCATCATTACTTGCCAGTAACTGGCATGTGCCAGGTGGACACTAGGTACTCGGTAAATGTAAGCCAGGAAAGCATGCTGAAGCACAGAAACCAGCTACTGCAGCCACATGCTGAACGTTTCCTGGGCTTACTGTGTCTGCACAGCAAGGGAGCTGACAGTCAGGAGCAGCCCTGAGTACCTGAACACACCAGGGAGCACCTGACAGAACACTGAAAGCACAGCAGTCCTACCTGTGGCCACCCTGCCAAGGAGAAGGGACACAAAAACTGTCTCCGTTAGCCCTTCTAGAAACAAAAAAAAAACAAGTGGCTGAAAGAATTAGCAGTTGTTTTCTGCTATAAAAAGGCAATCGCTAGCTGTCTATTCACACCTTAGGAGCCCAGGTAAGCCTGGGTTTTCTCCTGACCCAGCACAGTGACTGCTCCAGCTCAGCACCCCCAAATCAGGTGCCTCCCATTACCTGGCCTGCAGGGACAGTAGAGGTGACCCCAGTGTCCACAGAGCAGCTGTGCAGGAAGGGCCAGGCAGGTTTAGAGCAGCAGAAGAGAAAAGAAAATCCCACAGTGAAGCTTAGGGGCTTGGCCCAGGCCCCAGCAAAGCCAAAGTGGTCCTCCTGGTGGGGCACTCTGCTGTTCCATAGCAGTGTGGTGAGCCCAGGAGAGGAGCTTGCGCCCTCAGTGCACAGAAGGCTGAGGTGCTCGCCCTGTGCCCTCCAGCATCTGCTGGCCGCTGGGATGGGCTCCCTGCTCCCACCTCGTCTGCATGCACTCCCTGGGAAGGACACCCCCACCCTCCGTGCGCACATGCACATGCAATTTAGATACTAGAAGCAGGTCAAAGCATTCAGAACAAGCCTCAACACCCCTCCCAGGGATGCAAAAGGCGTCTTTATCCACTTCAACTTTGAAACTCAGTTCTCAGTAACAGGCCTTTCCACTCTTCCTTAGGTCAAATGGGACCACATGTGTCAGAACAGAAGGGATGGTTAGGTTGCAGTGGAGGCTCAGGCCTATAATCCCAGCTTTCTGGGAGGCTGAGGCAGAAGGATGGTAAATTTGCACTCAGCCTGGGAAAACTAGCAAACTTGTCTCAAAATAAAAAATGAGAAAGGGCTGGTGATAGAGCTGGGTTCAAAGGTACTGGGATCAATCTCCACAAAAGGGGCGTGAACAGATTCACATCCCCCGTTTCCATAGTAACTATGAAACCAGCCCCTCTGCTCAGCTCTCCCCCAGCCTCCTGTAGCCAAGCCAGGGCAGGAGTGGGACTTGGTATTGTCTGGTTTGCCCTGTGCCCCTGGTGCAGGTGTTACTGGGCTCATTGCACCCCTCAAATCCCGAAGGGGCCCGGGCCCCGGAGCCCAAGTCGCTGGGCCTGAACTCTTTTCAAGCCACCTAACCCTTTCCAGAGGTCCCTGACACTTCATAGAACTCTCATTTCCTTGTCCGGCATCTGAATCAGTCTGTCTCATGGGCGCTGCCCTCCTGCCTTTCTGACGCTGCTTCTCTTCCCTCAGATCTGCAGGCACCAGCGTGCCCTGTGCCCCCGGCGGTACCAAGGAACCCTCTTTGCCGACCAGCCCCCGATGTTCATCTCGCCCGGCAGTAGCCCCCCCAGGGCCAAGCTGCGCGAGCTGGTGCTGCTGAGCGGGGGCCGCGTTAGCCGGGGTCTGCGCCACGCTGGCCTCCTCGTGGGGCCCCACAGCGGAGCACACGGGACCACCGCGCAACACCTATCAGAGAAGTGGGTCCTTGGTAAGAACTGTGGGCCAGGGCCGGGAAGGGCTGCTGGGGGCTGGCCGCGGGGGGTCTGCTGGGGTAGAAGGAGGAGCTTCCAGAGGGGGCGGGCGGTGCGGAATGGCCCCTGTCCGGCTGTGAGATCCCACCCCTCCCGAAAGCTCCCCCCCCCCCCCCCCCCCCCCCCCCCCCCCCCCGTAAGGCTGGCCGCCGCGCGGGAACTATGGGACTGACGGCCGTGCGGCTTGGGACATAGCCGTGGGAGGGGACAGGAAGGCTTCGGGGCTGCGCCCCCAGCCACGGAGTCCTGTGTGGGAAGGAGGGCCGCCTGCTGGGACAGCGTGAGACCTCTGGGGTGGTGGCCCATCCCCCGGGCTCCAGCGCGACAGCAGGTGGCGCTATGCCTGGGCCGGTGGTGAGGTCAGGATGGCGTTAGTCGCGCCTTCCCGAGCCCCGTCACATCTCCATCCCTGCGCAGCGCCCCCGCGCGTGTACCCACGTCCCCTTGTCCCTTTTCTAGACACCAATGCCATGGCATTGGCGCCAACCTCCAAAGACCGTCTCCCCAACTACAGTCACGCCCTGTGGTCCTGGAGATTGAGACTTCAACACACAAGCACACAAGTTTCAAAGGAACACAGTTCAGCCCTAAAAATGAAATACTCCTGTTTCTTTTTTGGCAAGAATTCTTACCTGAGCTTCAGATCCTTCCCCACCTCTCTTTCTCCCAGCTCATCCGGCCCCCTCCTGTGTTTCTTACTCCGAGTCTCCCCAGAGCCCCAGTTTCTCTATCCCAGCCTCCTGGCTTTGCTCAGCCCTTGCTGGTCTGGCCCTGAGCAGAGCGGCAGCGAACAAGGCGCTGTCTGTGTCCTGGCCACACAGGACCGCAGACAGCACTGCATACTTTCGAAGGCCCAGCACTCGCCCAGCATGCGCTTGCAGAGCATGACGGTCAAGAGTAATATTTTTATTATCTGCTTCAGAGTAATTTCTTTTGCCTAGCAACTAACTTCAAAACATAATCTATACTTTTTAGCTTAGTCCAAAAGCTAAGAGCCTGTGTACTCTTTGCTAAAACCCAGCCTGAGTTCTGAACCCAAGGTCCCTGTTTGTTCTCCAAAAGTGAATGATGCAGGCAGAATTGAGCTGTAACTGCTGCCCTGTCCTGGACAGCCAGGTACAGCGGTGAGCCCAGGAATCACCATGCAGAGGCTGACAGGTCTGGGCTTGGTGTGTCCAGGTTGCGTGGCTGCTGGCCCTGGCCTCAACGCCTGTGATCCTGGCCATGGTCACTTTGACCTGTCCACCTTGGCCACCTGCTCAAGTCCTCTGGTGTTTTGCCAGCTGCTGTCGCCTGGAGTCTGTGGGGGCAGGAGGTGACTGTCTACCTGCTCAGCCTGAGGTTGACACTGCAGAAGAATTCAACATAGAATTCTTTGCATTCAGGGCTGGGCTCAAGGCCCCAGCTCCTGATGCTTTTCTCTCCCCTAATTCATGTCCTGTTTCTAGTTTGTCACTGATTACACCACCTGCAAGTGCTGTTTGTTGCATCCGGGCATTGTTTGTAGGATGGGCCCTGGCTCTCGCGCACCCCTAACTGCTCAGGCCCCTATAGCCAGGACCAGGCCTTTTCTATACATTGCAAAGGCAGATTTTTCTTGCTGGGCCTGCAAGCACCAGGGCAGGCACTGGCTTCCCATCCAAGTGGCTCTGGCCTGTCTTGTCCCTCTCAGGAGGCATGTGGCACTGAGCACTACTGAGCACAGTGGTCCTGCACTGTGAAATGTCACTCCTGACACTATAGAACCGAGGATCTCTGGGGGACTTGCTTCCTATTATCTTCAGATATAAAAACATTTCTCACCAGGCATGGTGGCACAGGCCTATAATCCCAGCAGCTGAGGAGGCTAAGACAAGAGGATCATTGCAAATTCAAGACCAGCCTGGGCTACAAAGTGAGCTCAAGGTCAGCCTGAACAGCATATTGAGACCCAGTCACAAAACGACAAAAAAAATTTTTCTCTAGGGAGAATTTATTGTGCTAAGAATAAAATTAGGAATTTATCAGTCTGACCAAAAAGGTTAATTTGGGATAAATTATAAAAAGCAGTGCTCAAAATTTATGAATTAAACTTGTTCTAGCTGGAATGTCAGCTGCTACATGGGGCCAGATTCTGAGAGTCATAGGCAGTGTTCCTGACCTTGTGGGAAGTGGGTACACAGCTTAATTCCCTTTTTCATCCTATTCCTCTCCCCCACCCCACCTACTATGGCAATCAATGTGGAGATTCCTCAGAAACACTAAGACTAGAGATTCTGTGTGACCCAGCCATTCTTCTTCTGAGTGTCATCCCAAAATAGCCGCATGTCACACTTCAGAGATGCATTTTTGCCCATGTTTTAGTGGCACAGTGCATAGTAGCTGGATTGTGGAAGTGGCCCTGTATCCACTGGGAGATGAACAGACCAAGAAAATGTGCTCTCTGCACACCACGGGTGCTACTGTGCTATGCAGAAGGACAGACTTGAGTCGTTTGTAGGAAAATGATTCACCTCCAGCCATAATGCTAAATGAAGTCAGATGCAGGAAATTAAGTATCACCTGGTTTCTCTCATATGAGTACCCTTAAATGGAAACAAGAGATGGCTCAGTGGAATAAGAGCTTTCCTGGCAAGCACAAGGAAAAAAAATACAAAATAAAAGAAAGTAAGGCAACAGATTTTGCTCAAGGGAGAAGGGTCCCCTGGAGTCTTAAAAGTAACTTATTGTATCCCATTGTAGGTTTATAAGTTACATCCAAACTAGACACTCTAGGTTTTCTTGTAACCAGCTTTGTTTATTCCTGCTGTTTAAGGTTCTGTTCCTTTGCTACTGGAAAGGCAGAAAGTCATTTTTCCCTGGGTGCCACTGTCACAGCATGGTCCCCTGGGGGTAAGTCCCTTGTCTCTGCACTGCCAACAGCTCAAAAGCAACCTCCCATGGCTTGGACAGGCACAGTGCTTCATGATCATTCTGTCCGAAGAGTTTCTGGCACCCCCAGGTCTGGGTGACCCATGCGCACTCAACCAGCTGGGACTTCTAGCCACCATGTGGCTGGCTCAGGTCAGGAATGCTGCAGAAAGTCACCCATGACTGCCCAGCAGACATGGAAGCCCCTCCTCTTTGCGCCTCTGAGGGCATCCCGGAAGCTGCCAGGCCTGGATGGTCTGTCGGGTCTGGATGGTCTGTTCAGAGTGTGTTCACTCTGTGTTCCCTACAGCCTGCTTTCTCTGAAACAGTGCTATCCTCAGGCCAGGAATCTCAGTGACTATCATCCAGCCCCAAAGCCACCTGGGGACTGCATGATACTCATATATGAATGAAAATAAACTGGAAAGCCAAAATGCAGTTCTCAACCCTGAGGTGAAAGCCTCACCTTTACCTGGTGTCAGGAAAGCCTATGGCAGTCCGAGGCTTTTCTCACCTTTAGGTTTCGCCCACGCTCTGTGGGCTATAATTCCCATCTCATGGGAGGAGGAACTGTCCTGTGTCTGAAGGAGCCTGGTGGGGTTGGCATGAGCCAGGTGGCATTGAAGCTCCATGCAGCCACAGGTCTGTGACACAGTGCTGCAGTCATTTCTTTTCTGCTGTCATCCCCACTTCATCTTTTCTTGTAAGATGAGTTCTAGCCTCAGGCCGCTCTTTATTGTCTAGGCTGCATTCAAGAGAGAACACATATTTAAGCTATTGTGGGAACATTATGAACGTTTTCCACAGCACTGCCAAAAAAACCGCTCAACCTGAACACATTTTCCATGCAGCTAACCCAGTACACTGATGTGCATGTCCCTGCTACATCTTGAAGAAGAACTCCATCCCCATAGCTCGCAGGCCCTCCTCACTGCCTGGCTGTCCCAGTTCCTGACCAGAAGACCATGGTAGCTGCAGCACTACCTGTGGAGCAAGGCCACGCATGAGGCCCCGTGATGATACTGACAAGGAAAGGCAATGAAAATTCATCGCAGCACTCCATTCCATTGTGTAGTTTTGTGGGGGCTGAAGCCAGCCTGATGCAGTGAATACAGAGACCAGAGCACCTCTCAGAAAGTCACCACAGCATTCAGAGACAAACTGCAGATAGCATGGAGAATCCTTGTGCTTTGAATTGGCCTCAAAACATGAAATCCCAGGGCAT
The DNA here is from genome assembly GCA_004027165.1 of Ctenomys sociabilis. Lineage (NCBI taxonomy): Eukaryota > Metazoa > Chordata > Mammalia > Rodentia > Ctenomyidae > Ctenomys > Ctenomys sociabilis. The sequence continues at coordinate 90,310 of PVKA01003896.1, forward strand.
CCCGCCCTGCAAATCCCCAGAGCCCCTGCCCCCAAACCTGCCAAGCGAGTGAGAATTTTTGTGACTCTTAGGGCCCCTGATCCAGCCCAGCATGGACCTGTGAGTGTGTGGGAGAGCTTCGGCATTCCCCAGTGCTCTCTGGGCCAGTCACACAACAGAGGGGAAACACAGGCTCACAGTTGCGCCAGAAGGGCTGCAGCAAAAAGGAGCTAAGCATAACAGCTAGATCCAGACCAGGCATAAATGGATAATCTCAAACTTAATAAATTGGCACCCGAATCTCATTAAGCGCTAAGGTTGTAACTGCACCAAAGCTCTACACCAAAGGTCAGAGGTCATGTCAGTGCTATACAAAATGAGAAAGACAAGGAGCAAAATGGAATCTCAGGCCTCAAGCCCACCCATGAGAAGTGTAGAGGACACTAGTTCAGGTGAAATGAGTGAATTAACAGATGCAGAAGCAAAGAAACAACAGCAGAAAGGTATAGAGGAATTCAGACTGGAATTAATACCTGAAATAAAAAAGAAATTTTTGAATACATAGTATCTGAAGTAATGAATCAAATCCAGAAACATATGAGGGAAACCCAATGCCCACCCAGAACAAGTGCTGAGAACACTATTCCAGGTGAAACATGAATTAACAGCATTGCAAGCAAAGAAATAACAGCAGAAAGGTAAAGAGAAACTCAAAGCAGAAATAATTTCTGAAATAAAAAAAGAAATCTTTGAAATCATAGCATGTGAAGTAGAGAATCAAATATGGAAATATATGGAAGAAAACCAATTTGGAAAAAACTGCAGTAAAACAATTAATAGCTACCTGTGAAGAAGACATTGATTTAAAAAAAATAGAGATTAGAAATATGTTGGATTCCTTGAATGAGCAATACAGTAAAGAAATAGAAAGTATGAAGCACAGTCAAAGAGATATAGAAGAACTTAAAATTTCAATCATGAGTCTACAAAACCGTTTCAGTGAAAGCAAAGACAGAGTTTCAGATCTTGACACTGGTGCAGCTAGTGAAAAGATGAGAAAGGATTTCATAAAAACAATGAGGATGCAGCACTCGGGAGGCTGAGGCAGGAGGATTGTTGTGAGTTCGAGACCAGCCTGAGCTACAAAGTGAGCTTAAGGCCAGCCTGAACTGTATAGTGAGACCCTGTCTCAAAAAGACAAAAAAAAAAAAAAAAAAAAAAAAAAAAAAAAAAAAAAAAAAAAAAAAAAAAAAAAAAAAAAAAAAAAAAAAAAAAACAATGAGGATGTAGGGAAAAAATAATCCATCACCTGCAAGGTGATGCCAAGATGAACAATGTGAGATTAATTGGCATCAATGAGAATGAAGGAGTCAGTACAAATGATACAAAAAATATGGGCAGAAGTAATAGCAGAAAACTTCCGAAATAGGAGGAAATAATCTAACTTTCAGTTAACTGAAGCATACAGAATTCCAAATAACTTCAACCCAAGTAAAAACACACTGAGACATATAATAGTCAAGATCCCAGAAATCTAATACAAGAATAATATACTGAAAGCTGCTAGAGAAAAGAAGCAGATCACATTCAAGGAAAACGCATCAGAATTACAGCTGACTTTTCTTCAGAAGCCAAAAAGGCAAGGAGAGCATGGAGCAGAGTACTTCAGATCCTCTATGAAAACAAATTCCAGTCCAGACTACTATACCCTGAAAATCTGTTTTTCAAATTTGATAGAGAAGTGAAATATTCCCATGGCAAAGAACAACTAAAGAATTTCATGATCACAAAGCTATCCCTACACAGGCTACTAAAAGATGCTCTGGAGGGAGACCACAATGACCAGAACTCCACAAATGAGACAGAAGGAACCCACTAAATAGGGCAAACAATTAAACACAGGACAAAAAAGAGTAAACAACAGCAAGTAAATAACATGACAATCATAAGTCAACACATTTCAATTATAACTATCAAAGGAAATGGACTCAATTCACCAATTAAGAGAAATAGACTGGCACAGTGAATTAGGAAACAAAACCCAACAATATGCTATATACAAGAAACACATTTAACTCAGGAAGACATTCATAGGCTTAAAGTCAAAGGATGGAAAACAATACTACATGCTCCAGCACCTCAGAAAAAAAGCAGGAGTAGCAGTTCTGTTCTCAGACAGTCTCAACTTCAAACCAAGAAGGATCTAATGAAATAAAGAAGGCCACTATATATTGGTTAGGGGAAAAATTCAAGAGGAAGAAGTAGTAACACTCATAAATATCTATGCACCAAACACAGGAGCACCCAACTATATAAGACAAACCTTAATGGACATGAAAAATCTAATATCCAAGGCCACAATGTTAACAGGAGAGCTTAACACCCCTGTATCTAAAAAAGATAGGTCAACCAGACAAAAATTAGCAAAGAAGTAGCAGAACTGAACCAGAGCTTGGAACAAATGGACCTGGTGGATGCATACAGAGTGTTCCACCAAACAACAGCTGAATACACATGTTTTTCAGCTGCACATGGGTCATTTTCTAAAATAGACCACATACTAGTCTATAGGTCAGGCTTAAGTGTATGCAAGAAAACAAATTATCCCATGCATATTACCCAACCACAGTGCAATGAACCTGGAAATAAATAACAAAAGAAACCAGAAAAACCTGCTAAATACAGGGAAATTATTGTTTTTTTGTTTTGTTTTGTTTTGTTTTGTTTTTTGTTTTTTTTTTTTTGTCTTTTTGAGACGGGGTCTCACTATGCAGTTCAGGCTGGCCTTCAGCTCACTTTGTAGCTCAGGCTGGTCTCGAACTCATAACAATCCTCCTGCCTCAGCCTCCCGAGTGCTGGGATTACAGGCATGCGCCACCACGCCCGACAATACAGGGAAATTAAATAACACCCTACTCAGCAATCAATGGGTCACAGATGAAATTAAACAAGAAATCCAACAATATCTACAATTCAATGAAAATTCAACCACAACTTACTGGAATCTATGGGATGCGATAAAAGCAGTTCTCAGAGGGAAAATCATAGCTATGAACTCACACATTAGGAAAACAGAACAGGAACAAATAAACACTCTAATGTTGTACCTCCGACATCTAGAAAAGGAAGAGCAAACCAAACCCAGAGCCCAAAGACGGGAAGAAATCATAAAGATTAGAGCAGAAATTAATTCAATTGAGATGAAGAAAATAGTTCAAAGAATCAATGAATCAAAAAGTTGGTTCTTTGAAAGACTAAATAAAATCAATAAGCCCCTAGCTAATCTCATCAAAGAGAAAAGAAAAAATTCAAATACAAGCAATAAGGAATGAAAAGGGTGTAATTACCACAGACCCAGTGGAAATTCAGAAGATTATCAGTAGCTACTTCAAGAATCTTTTTTATTTATTTATTTTTTTTTTTTGCGGAACCAGGGATTGAACTGAGGCTCTTGCACTTGCCAGGCAAGTATTTATTCCATTGAGCCATCTCCCTGGCCCTTATTTGAAGAATCTTTACACTCACAGAATAGAAGACACAGACAAAATGGACAGACTCATAGAAAGGTACAAATTACCAAAACTGAATCAACACGATAGGATAACTCTCAATGTGATAACAGGCAAAGAAATAATGTAATAAAAAGCCTACCAATTAAGAAAAGTCCGGTCCTGATGTATTCACACCTGAATTCTACAAGAAATTTATGGAAGATATAATTCCTACACTCCTCACACTCTTCAATGTCCATGAAAATGAAGCAGTCCTCCCAAAATCATTTCTGGAGGCAAGTATTATACTGATTTCAAAACCAGAGAAAGACACAACTAAAAAAGAGAACTACAGGCCAATCTCTCTCATGAACATAGATGCAAAAACCCTCAATAAAATCCTAGCAAATAGGGCCGGCGGTATAGCTCAGCGGACTAAGCGCTTGCTTAGGTAAGCTCAGGGACCAGTGTTCGATCCTTGGTTCCCCAAGCCACGCCGGCCCCGCCTTCGGGTGCGCTGAGCCGGCGATGCAATCCGGGCGTGGTGGCGCGCGCCTGTAATCCCAGCATATGGGAGGCAAAAAGCAGGAAGATCAATATGAATGTGGGTTGCATGCATAGTGAGACCCTGCACCAAAAAAAAAAAAAAAAAAAAAAAAAAAAATCCTAGCAAATAGAATGCAGCAAATCATGAAGAAGATCATACACCATGACCAGGTAGGATTCATCCCATGGATGCAACGATGGTTCAATATTCGAAAATCTATAAATGTAATACACTATATCAATAGACTGAATTCTAAAAACTACATGATCCTCTCAATTGATGCACATAAAGCTTTTGAAAAAGTCGAACACTCATTCATGTTCCAAGTGCTACAGAAAATTGGAATAGATGGTCTGTACCTCAATCTGATAAAAGCCATCTATGACAACCCAATGGCTAATATAATTCTAAATAGGGAAAAACTGAAATCTTTTAGTCTTACATCTGTTACAAGACAAGGATGTCCTCTATCACCCCTCCTATTCAATATAGATTTGGAATCATTAGCTACAGCCATTAGACAAGAGGGAAAAATAAAAGGAATAAGAATAGGTAAAGAAGAAGTTAAATTATCACTATTTGCAGATGACATGATACTTTACTTGGAAGACCCAAAAAACTCCACCAAGAAGCTACTAGAATCAATACACAAATTCAGTAGCATAGCAGGATACAAAGTCAATACTCAAGAGTTGAGTCAGTAACATTCCTCTACACAGATAACAAACACACTGAGAGGGAAACTATAGAAACAATATCTTTTACAGTAGCACTGCAGAAATTGAAATACCTTGGAATTCACTTAACCAAGGAAGTCGAAGATCTTTTCATGGAAAATTACAGTACCCTAAGAAAAGAGATTGTAGAGGATTTTAGAAAATAGAAAGATATTCCATGCTCCTGGGTAGGAAGAACCAACATTGTGAAGATGGCCATACTACTAAAATTGTTGTACATATTTAATGCAGTCCCTACCAAACTGCCACCAACATACCTCCAAGACCTAGAGAAATTGTTCCTAAAATTTATTTAGTACCACAAAAGACCTAGAATAGCAAAGGGAATCCTGGCTAACAAAAACAAGGCAGAAGGCATCACAATTCCTGGCTTGAAATTATACTACAAAGCCACTGTGATAAAATCAACATGGTCTTGGCAATGAAATAGCCCTGAGGATCAATGGAATACATTAAATGATGCAGAGGCCTCTGCGAACACACTCATCCACCTGATCTTCGACAAAGGGGCCAAACATGCTTACTTTAAGAAAGATAGCCTCTTTAACAAATGGTGCTGGAAAAACTGGCTTTCTACATGCCGAAAACTAAAACTTGATCCAGGTCTATCACCATGCACTATGCTAAAGTCAAAATGGACTAAAGATCTAAACATTAAAACAGAAACAATCTCCTAGAAGAAAAATTAGGAGGAACTCTTGAAGATACAAGGGTAGGCAAAGAGTTCATGAACAAACATGTATTTGCAAGGGAAACATTTGAAAGAATTAACAACTGGGATCAACTCTTATTGAGAAGTTTTTGCATGTCAAATGAAATGAAATTATCAACAAGGTGAAAAGACAACCCACAAATTTCAAAAAAATCTTAACTAATAAGCACTCAGACAAAAGTCTGCTCTCTAGAATTTATAAAGAACTAAGATACATTAGGACCCTCACATTTAAAGACCCAATCCAGAAATAGGCATCTGACATTAATACACACTTCTCAGAGGACAAAATTAAAGAAGCAAATAAATATATGAAAAAATGCTCCACATCACTAGCCATCCATGAAATGCAAGTTGAAACAACACTGAGATACCATCTCACTCCGGAAAGAATGGCTATCATAAAGAAATCAACCAACAACAAATGTTGGAGAGGATGTGGGGAAAAGGGAACACTTCACTGCTGGTGGGAATGTAGACTGGTACAACCATTGTGGAGATCAGGGTGGAGACTCCTCACAAAACTAGGACTGGAGATCCCATTCAAGCTGGCTATCCCACAACTATGAATTTTCCCGGAGGATCTGAAAACATCATAGTGATATATGTGTACCTATGTTTATAGCAGCACAATTTTTGATAGCCAAATCCTGGAAACAACCAAGAGGCCCGTCACATGAGGAATGGTTGAAAAAGATGTGGTATTTTTATACAATGGAGTATCACTGAGCTATAAACAATGATAAACTTAAGCATTTATATTGAAGTGGATGCCACTTGAACATATACTCATAAGTGAAATAAACCAGAGACACATGTGCAAATATCGTACAGTCTCCCTAGTATAAGAACTCAAAAGAAGAAATGCAAATAGAAAGGTATAACAACAACTAAAAAGAATTTAGTCAGATAGTTAGGGTAAACTGAACTTCATATATTGCAGGGTATGAATCAGCTTCTCTTCTGGATGGATAACAACCAAAGTTTGCACATCAAAAATTGGAGAAATGGAAGGGCTGCAAGATCAGCGAACATTTTGGTCCTAGCCTTTTAAGGTCAGTGAAGTCTCAGGACATAGGAGAACCTGTGCCATAACATCATGGAACTCAGTTGTGCCCCAAATTTTCTGATCCAGGAGATTATCAAGCCACAGAGGAATGTGAGCAATGATCTGTAGTGTGCCTAAGGAGAGTCCCATGGAGAAAAAGCTTTCTCTCAGGCTTTCACAGAGAGCAAACTGGTCAAGCAATGGCCATAACTCATTCAACTGGCTGACACAGAGAAAGGATCTACAAAGTGAGGTACAGGGTTACAGGATAAACCCTGAGGGGACTTGACAGACCTCATCAGATACAAAAGTTACATTTTTGTTATATAGGTCTTGCTTTATCTTGGTCTTAACCATCCAGCAGAAAAGTATAAAAACGAGTTATATAAAATAAGGCCATAATAATAAGCTGAGCTGTAAATGGCTCTAGTCAACAACTTCTTCAGATAACTCACTAATATTGTGGACTGCTGGACTGTGTTGGATTGTTTCACTGAATTCAAGCAGTTATAATAATTGCATGCCAATGGAATACCCATCTCTGACAGGACTAAAAAAAAGGGGGGATACAAATGAAGAACCATTCTGTGTTTGTATAAACAGTAGAGTTAGGATAAATATGCAGCTACTTTTGCATAATTCTATGAGAAGAAAGATTTGCACTAATCATGTTTTGACAGGATATCCTGTCTGTTTCTTGTACTATGGATAAGCACTAGGAAGATAACAATGTAAAAAGTATTAATTATTGAAACTGTACTGTAATTCTGCTTTTAAGAAAAAGATAAGTATACAGCTACATTCTCTTAATTCTTTGATTAGAGGCATCTGCTCTAATAGTATTTCTAAATAGAATATCATGTATGCACCATGTACAATAAAAAACCACTACGAAAACAATATGCAATGTTTTAATTATTGAATCTGTTCTACTAATTTGATTTGAAACTCTCTCATTGCTATTTGTTTTTCAGAAAAAGAAAATTAATTTTTTTTCCACTTTGTTTCCAATTACTGATCTGCTCTATTCAAAGGTGAGCATTAGTCCCAGTTTTGTCTTTCTTTTTTTTTCTTTCCCAATGGAAGCCCCACAGCCCAGACAGGCAGATGTCAATTTGATTTTGGTTGGGCGAATAGGTAGGGGGAGTGGAGGGCTGGCTTTACCGGTGCCTGGAGTTGCAGGTCAGTATCACATATTGCTAACAGAAGAACCTTTGACATCACCAGGGGTAAAAGGGATTAGAACACGACCTGCTAGAGGAAGCACCTGCTCAATCAAACCTCCTTTTCCTGCCTTCAGCACCAAAATTAAATTTTAAAAAATGAAATCTGTCAAGATAGAAATGAATGAGCTGGGAAGATGGCTCAGTAGAATAAGCGCTACCTTGGCAAGTGCAAGGGCCTGAGTTCAATCCCTAGTTCCAAAAAAGAATGAAAATTAAAAGAGGGATTTTGTGATTTTAGTATCTTAACACTTATGTTCAGAAACAGCATTTTAGTGTAAGCTTTGGAAAGATGTGGAAAGAGTAGACTCAGAAAGTGGGTGTTGAGGCTACACTTAGATTCTGTTCCTTGACCAGCTACTGGTCCTAGATGACTGCCTTTGACATGCTGTAAGCCGTGGGGCCTTCATGGAGTTTCTTCCACCAGGCCCTCCCCGCTGCAGATCTCTCTGGAGATGCACAGTGAGCATCAGGTCATAGCTCGGGTGTGTGCTGGACTTTAGTCATGGTGCTGCACAGCACTGTAGAAGCTAAGTAGTGGAGCTTGCGCTGCGCACTGAGCTCTAGTAGCCCTGAGGTGGTACTGCAGATGAACATGGGCAGAAGCCTTCTTCCTGTGTGTGTCTCTGTGAGGAGCTTGGAGGTGGTGTGCACCCTGGGCAGCCAGCTGTCGCCCCACCACAGCATGCTGCCACCACACTGTCCCAACGCACAGCAGCTCATGCCACTGCCATCACAGCCCCTCCACAGCACACAGGAGGCATGGGGCAAGCTGCAGACTGTGGCAGGGGTGTTTGCATATCCGCTCTTCCTTTTCCACAGTTAAAATCCAGCACTGCAGCCTTCCCTTTAACCTTTGGAGGTCTGGGGTGAATTTATGTGTTCCCTTTTGTGGGCCGCAACTCAGTTTTTAGAGATTATCTGGTGTGCAGATGCTGTAGTCCAGTGATGACAAGCCTGTGGCACATGTGTTGCTTTTTCTTTTAAGGAGACAAAAAATACTAATCTATGAGTTGTTTTCTCTACAATAAAACCTCAGTGTTTAGGTTTGATTGCTCCGTTGGCCCTTTGCAGTAAATATGTGGATTTGAGGCTGTAGTTTGGGCTCTTAGTCTCTAAAAGGTTCTCTGCTCTAGCCCAAGCTCAGGCCGAGATTTTCTGTAGCATAGATTCCCAGGAGTGGCATCACTGTGCCCCAATGTGCATCCTTACTGTGACACACACAGCTACACCAGCTTGTGCTCTAATAACTGCATGTGGATTCCTTTCTCCAAACCCTCAGCAGTGCTGGACATTGCCTATATATTCAGTGATTGATCCCCTGCATTAATTAAGGAGATCTCATTATTATACTTGCAGTTGCCTGGTTACTAAGTGAGGAGTATAGAAATCTTAGACAGAAGACTTGTGCTTCCTGCCTTGCCTATCTTCGTCCTTTGCCTGTTGTTCAGTGCTCTTTGTCACACTGCTCCAAGGCAGTACTGGCATGACATGCACACTTACTGTGTTAGGGGTGTTCTAAACATCTCTAGAGCTTGTCTTTAATTTTGTTTGTGCTATCTTCAGTGTTCCTGAGGTTTTCATTTTTGCTTACTATTTGTCATAAAATCAGCTACTTTGTTCCTCTGTGATGTGTAAATTTAATTCTTTTGCTGAGGAAGGCCTTTCTCACCCCAGATGTGAAGTCCTGTGTCATTTATTAATGCTTGCAGCTCTAATCTTCTGCAGTTCATTCATCACACAATGCTATGAGAGGGCTGCATCATCTGTCTCCCTGATTTATAGTGCCCCCTCTGAATCTTCAGGAATTCCCACATGCGTGGGGGCTTGTGTCTGGCCATCACCTCCGTTCCTCTGTCTGTTCTACGTGGATCGCGTCCGGTTTTACTACTGTTGCTGTGTTATGCGCCACACAGTGCAGTGGCTGCTTTGGTGTCTGGACTGTTGGGCGCCCTCTCATTCTTCCTGTTCAAAACTGTCCTCTTGGGGCCGGGGAGATGGCTCAGTGGAATAAGCGCTTCCCTGGTAAGTGCAAGAGCCTGAGTTCAATCCCTAGTTCCATAAAAAAAAAAAAAAAAACTGTCCTCCTGGATGTTTTCTGTTTCATACAAATCTAGAATAAATGTGTCCATTTTCTCTTTCTAAAGTTTGAAATTTCTGAGTTACCCTGAATTTTCAGACTTCATAGAAAAGAGGGTCATTTTCTCTTTTTTTTTTACTTTCCCAAATGACATCTAGTCAGAAACCTAAGTGTGAAAATTGAACCCAGAGGTTTACAGCTTGGAAGGAATGCAGCTGAACTGCTTTATAAACTGGGGAGAGAAAACAGGTCTCTACCTCTGGCACAAAACTTAGGCCCAATAAAACAAAATAGCCGTATAATTTGAGTATACAGAAAAGAGAATAACTTCCCAACAGAAGTTTGTGCAAGAAAAGGCAGATGGCAAACTGAAAGAAAAACATAGCGTGTGTCACAAATGAAGGGTTAATATTAGAGTATCCTCGTAATTCCTACCTCGTCCTCATTGGGACTTCAGTGATGTGCGAGTACTAGCAATACTGTCCTAAGATGTGATCTATAACATTACTAGTTGTGAGGTGTTAGGGTCACTTGCTAGAGTCTGAGAATCCCTGACCAGTTCAGACCCAGGTGCAAGTAGATTTCTATTGAGAAGGACACAGTTCAATTCTGAGATCATTTCTAAGCCACAATTTCGGTGAGCCACTTTTCCTCACACTGTTTTCTGTATTCATGGAATAAGCCCATCTTTACTTTGTCCATCACATGGCCTCCTCGGCCTTCAAGCCCAGCACCCTTGCTCGGCTGTACCATCACAGTTGTGTAGCTGGCAGCAGCATGATCGGCTCGCTGGACGGACCAAGCAAGCACTCCATTCAGGCACGGCAGGCTGAGTCCCCTCCTACCTACGGCAGGCACAGATCTCAGGAGGGCTTGGTACTACTGCCCCTGCATATCTGTGCTGACCATGCAGCCGCACTGCGGCACCCTGGGGCCAGCTGTATCTCAGAATTTTCACAAGAAAATAGAGTTGTAAATAACAGGACTTCAGAACTGATCAACCCAACCTCTTCAAGTAGAGCACAAGAAAGCACTTGTGGGAAATGGGCCTCACTTTGTATTCCACATAAAATACCTGGCTGGCTATACGGATGGCACAACCTAGCACTCCTAAGAGGCAAAAACCACTTAAGTATTGGTCTGTGAGCTCCCTACACCAAGGGCACTGTGTGTGGTGGCTGAGATTTGGACTCGGGCCTCTTCCATCATAGACAGGACCCCCCATCCTGCCCAGCGGCAGAAGGCTCTGCCATGATGGGGTTCCCATGCCTCTGTGGCCCAACAGGACATGTGGCTGTCAAGCCTCAGGCTGTGGCCCGTGTGGCTGTGTGACTGCATATCTAATTTTTTCACAAACAGCTGGAGTACTGTAAGGCCCAGCTGGCTCCCGACAGGGACACACTGTGTGAGATGCAGCCTCATGCGTTCACCAACAGCTGCTACTCCAGGACTGGTCTACGGTAGCTGCCACAATGCCAACCTGCCTTTCTCTGTTTTCAGATTCCATCACACAGCACAGAATCTGCGATTTTGAAAACTACCTGCTGCAAGGAAGTGCCCCAGCAGGCTCTCGGCCCTCACACACTGGAGAGGAGGTTTTGCGGGACGATGCCGGCCCCAGCTTTCCATGAGCCGGAGCTGTGGCCTCAGAGCACCCTCTGCACATGGACTCAGCCAGGCTGAGTGCTTGCCGCTGGCCAGACCTTCACTGCTCCTGTTGGCACCTTAATCCTGGACACAGCAAAGCCTCAGGGCTTTTTGTCATTTGTCATTAAAGCACTGTATTCCTAAATAAAGTGTGAAAATTCCCTTTACATGTTTTATCACTGAGAACTGTCAAAGACACCCCTAAGTTCATCCTTAGACCCAAGTCCCAGCACACATGCTGTGCCAGGTGAAGGACTCTTGTTCTTCATTTGGGTCCCATGGTGCGCCTAAGGCTCTGCCCAGAGGAGCTGAGGAAGACAGCTGGGCAGGGGGAGAGGGCAGGCTCGTAGGACACCACCTCATACCGTCATGGTGGCCTGGGTGTGCTGCGCTTTGCCGATATGGGACCAGGGCCTGTGCTCTAGGCCCTGTACCCTGGGGGGATCCCCAGGAATCTGAGGGCGTAGAGTCGCCCCCCGCCCCAGCACAGAGAATGCCTCTCAGACCTCCAAGCATGTCTGGTCCATGCAGCCTCTCCTCGCTGAGCTCCTACCTTCAGTGGCATGTTCTCCCAGTCACCTGAGGTTGGATGTCACCAGGCAATGGCTGGATCTTGAGGCCAAACAGACCCCTGCTGTGTCCAAGAGCATCAGGCCTGGCTGTGTCCAACTCTGGCCACCCCAGAGTTCCCGTGAGGCGGGCCTAGATGGTACTGGTCCGTGCTGGGGACTATGTGGCAGGGAATGTGGCCCCAGCCTCGTCCTCTGGGCTGTGTCCTCAATGCTGGTGCTGTTTTCCAGTGCCAACCTGCCACTGGCCAGCCAGGGTCCTCTCCCAGAAGCTCGCATCTCCTGGGGACAGGCATGGGCCAGCCGGAAACCTGGCCTTGGCTCCCAAGGGGCTCCCTAAGGCCTGTGCATCCCTTCCTGGGACTGCATGCCCTGCCCAGATCTCAGGGCTCAATGCTCTCGGAACTCTGTTGTTTGTAGTTTTAAAAGATGTTGGGGCTCTCCACCTCTGTTAAGGATTATATTAGAGTCTACCCAGAAAGGGAGAAGGAAAGAAAATTTGAAGGCATACCAACTGGAAGAAGTAAAACTCATTATTCACAGGCTACATATTACATAAGCAATTATACAAATCAAAATAAAAAGCACTAAAGCCCACAAGTTTAGCAAGCTCATGGTGTACAGAATCAACATACAGAACTGGATAATCCTATGTGTTATCAATAAGGAATTTGAAATGATGTACAGAATACAATTCCTTTTATAGCAGCAATACAAAAGAATAACTGACAAAGGAAGTGTTAGGCCTGTTTGCTGAAAACTATAAATTGCTGCTGATAGAAACTGAAGACCCAGGGCCAGCAAGATAGCTCAGTGGACTAGGCGCATGCTTAAGCAAGCACAAGGACCAGGGTTCGATACCCAGTGCCACATGCCATGCCTGCCCTGCCCCCCGGCATGCTGAAACAGCCACTGAGACAGGGCCTGTAATCCTAACATGCCTGTAATCCCAGCACTGGGCAGGCTGAAAACAGAAGGCTCACTATGAGGCCAAACTGCATAGTGAGACCCTGTACCAGATAAATGCAAAGAGCCTCTTGTAGACAAAAGATTTGTAGTTAGAAACCTGACAAAACCAACTCAAACTACAGCCATCAGAAGTGTGCCGCTAGGGCCAGGGAGATGGCTCAGTGGAATAAGTGCTTTCTGGCAAGCTCAAGGGCCTGAGTTCAATCCCCGGTTCTGCAAAAAAGAAAAAAAGTGTGCAGCTGGAGACAACAGTGAGGACTGCAGAAGTAAATCCTTTTGTTTTTGTTTTGTTTTGTCTTTTTGAGATAGGGTCTCACTATGCAGCTCAGGCTGGCTTAAGCTCACTTTGTAGTTCAGGCCGGACTTGAACTCACAACTATCCTCCTGCCTCAGCCTCCCCAGTGCTGGGATTACAGGCATGCGCCACCACACCTGGATCAGTAAATCCTTTTGTTTGTGATCTGATTCCCGCTAAGGTGCCAAGGCAGTCTTTCCAACAACTCATTCTAGAAAAAGAGAATAATGAAAACTTCAGACACGTAAGTAGGAGGGAGGGAGCTCGCCTGTTATCCCAGCCATTCAAGATCCTGGCTCAGGACAACCACAGTTTGATACTATCTAAAAAAGAAAAGGTTAAGAAGAAGGAATAAAGCCTTTAGGTCCTTGTCCCATACCACACATAACTATGGACTCCTAGGGAGAAAGACCTGACTGGGTGTTTCCCACCTTGGCACCACTCTTGTTTTGGATCCAAATGTCCCAGGGACTGACTGCCATGTGTGACCCCATGCTGATCCACACACGTGGTGTGCGCTGCTCACCAGTGACAGGAACATATCCCACCAGCTGACACTAGGACATTGCCACATTTCCCAGGTGTCCTCATGAAGACTATGGTGACACAGTGTCTAGGGACATCAGTACCCCATGCAGGCTCAACTCTCAGAAACAAGAGTTGTGCTTCATCAACCATTAGACATTTTTACTCCTCCAAATAAACCTCCAGGAAATGCAAAGATGGGGCATAGGCGAGGAGATACATGCAGACCCTGCATCAGATAAAGAGTTTCTACTTTCTTTGCACAGAGACTCACCCCTCACTGCTGAGATCAGCCAGAAAGGGAGGCTCTGCGCGGGCAGATGTGTGAGTGGTGGAGAGCATGAGAAGGAGGCTAGGCCTTCAGGAAATAGGTAATGCAGATCACAGCAGTGACCTCTGGGAAGCCCAGACAGGATTGCAAGTTCAAGTCTCACCTGGCCACTTAAAGAGATGCTGTTTAAAAAAAAAAAAGTATTGTTTAAAGGGCTGGACATACAGCTCAGTGAGAGGCCCTGTGTTCCATTCCTAGTACAGAAGAAAAAGCAGCTGAGAGAGATACCATAGTCTTCTTGCAAGAGATGACCAGGATCTAAAGAAATTCAATTTGATTCTCAGTGTGCTGCCGGCTCTGCCCCTAGGGTA